>PVIJ01010640.1:0-59102 GCA_004024925.1 Scalopus aquaticus | reverse complement strand
AGTTCGACGCCCAGCCGGGAAGAATCCCACATGGCACGGCAGACCTCCCCTGCCTTGCCCGCTGCTCCCCTCAGCAGTGTATTCTGATCTGCCTGTTCTGCTACCCGCTCTGTCTCTGGTGAACCCTCTCGCCGCCCCACGCCTCTGGCCTGTACCCCAGCTTGTATGTATAAATAAAATAAATCTTTAAAAAAAAAAAGTGGCATAAACTTGAGTGATAATTTTCTAAATGAATAAATTTAAAGTAGATTTCCAGTGAAGTTGCAGACAGAACTCAGTGCTCTTTCGTTTCAGTTTGTCTCAATCACAAACCCACACATTTCAGTAACTATTGAGATCAGTAAATTATAGGTCTTCTCTCAAATTGCAACATTTTCCCTGGCAACAATAATCATGAATCTTCGGCTAATTAACATCTGACACTTTGCTGAAACACCTATTATTTCAAAGGTCTAGTAAGGTATAGTGGACCATTCACTATTTCAGACATTCAGAGTAAATTAATTTAGATTCAATGATCCTTCTTTGCAAAAGGTCACCTACTGATGTGAGCGTGCTCTGGGGCAGCACTTCTAACCAGTATACATGGCATGCAGGTTGAGCTCCATGGACCAGAGGTAGGATAACCAAAAATATATAACCCTTTCTGGTACTGACCAAGGAAAAAAATACTATAATTATTGATATTTATCACTTGAAATAAAAAGTGATAACTTTTATTCAACTTTTATTCACTTATTTCAAGTGATCACTTGAAAGAATACTACAAAATTTTATTTTATTAGATACATATTTTTAAATAAAATTGTTTTATAATATAAAAATATTTGGCACTACATATTAAAGCAAAAAAAAAGATTTTCTATTAATTTTGGAACATTAAATATAATATGATTACAGTTACACATTCATGTCTCTTAAAAAATGTTTAGTCATAACCATCCTTAATATTATTTCTTCAGTATCTTTCATAAAAATGTATTTTCCATATCTTACCAACACTTTATTTTTTATTATTAACTGTAAATATTTATTAAAGTTGCATATTCTGGATGATAAATACAAGAATCATTTTTATAATTTCTTCTCTCTAGTCTAATAGTTTTTATTTGAAAAATAAAGTGCTAAATATTCATTTTACTGGTTCTGATATCTACTAGCTACATTAAATGTTCTTTTTACTCATTCTAATAATATCTATTAAACTTAAATTCTATCAAATAGTGACTATTTTCATTTATAATTTTTCTCAAGTGGAAATGTTTAAGTTCAAATATGGTGCACTTCCCATACGGTTTTTAAGATTCTTTATAGCAATTTGTATCATTTATTTTCTTGATTAGTATTTTATAGGCTCCTTCATGTCTATTTTGTTTCATTTATCTACCTGCCAGATTCCAAAATCTTGTGATAAACACCTCATGCTCTTTTTTTTTTCTCAATCATACTTAAAACAATGAATTCCTTTACTATGATTTTATGGGGTTTAGGAAGGAAGCAAACTCTCAGTGCCAACAGTATGTGGGAGGTTTAAATTATTATCAACACTTGCAGAAATTTCACTGAATTTTTGAAAGAGAGATGAAAATACATGAATACTATTTACTATGGTAGCAGTAGATAATGCCAATGTTATCAAGAATGACAAAAAAAAAGTAAATATATAAAAAAAGGTAAATATAATCCACTGTCTTCCCTAGTAAACACCTAGATTGAGTTCTTGCCCAACTAGACTGAGTGGTAGGTGGGAAAAAAGTCATATTTTAAGAATTGAGAAATGTGCAAGTATTTTCTAGTCCAGTTCTTTATTTTTAAAAAATATTCTGTAGATCTGTCCAAAGGGAAATTTTCCGTATCCTCAATTCTATATGATAAGCACTAGTCACATGTGCCTATGGGACATATGAAATGTGGCTTATATGACTGAAGAACTTCGCTTAAATAGACTTTAACTAATTTACATGTTCATAGGCACAAATCTAATGACCACCATTTTGGGCCATGCAAAACTTTTTAAAGAACAAGAAAGATCATATTCATTTCTGTAACACATTTAAAATTATTCATGTATATATATACTTAGGGAACATTAGTCTAAGAATATATTTCTCCCCTATGCAGGCTAAGGTATTGTTTCTTTGATTGAAAAAATGAATAGCACAAGAAAAAAGGAATAGCTGCCAACTTTATCAAATCTATTATTTATTCTTACATATTTTCTTTCTTGAAATTTTAAGATTTTAGGCTAAATTTTAAGCATTTCTAAAGGAAATGAAAGTTAAGTTTTAGTGATGTAACTGGCCAAAATGCATCAGCATTGAAAACAAAGCCAAAAAAAGATTATAAATAAATTTTCACAACTTAAAATGCTTGTTAATAAAGATTTACTTTTGAAATTTGTTGTGGATTTTATATTAATCTATTAATGGATATTAATCTATAAATGTGGATATTAATCTATAAATACACGGAAACTGTCCTTTTCTTTCTTTGAAGTCATTGGCAAATGACTTGATGTCATAAATGTCATAGAGTCATGATGTCATAAAGTTGACATCAATACCTAAAAATATGGAGACAAATCCTAAAATGCCTTGAAAATAACCACAAATATGTAGGATTTCAGAATGGTTCAATCATGTGTTACATGTCTTCTTATTCATAACTAAGTATTCAATTTCTTATCTAAAGCTCATTTCATACTATGGAATTCATCATTTTTAAAGTAACTTATATTTTTAAATTAATATATTTCACATTCTTCTCTTTCATGGTTACTCTTTATTCAATAAAATGACTCTTCATATGGTGAGATATTAGCAATAACCTAGAAGAGGACCTTCAACAGAACTTACCATGTTAGTACCCTGATCTTAGTTGACTGGGAAAGATCTCAGATTTGGACTTTTAGACTCCAAAACTCTGAAATATATTCCTGGTATTTATGAGTTACCCACTTTTTTTTTTTTTTTAAAGATTTATTTTTTATTTATACATACAAGCTGGGGTACAGGCCAGAGGTGTGGGACGGCGAGAGGGTTCACCAGAGACAGAGCGGGTAGCAGAACAGGCAGATCAGAAATACACTGCTGAGGGGAGCAGCGGGCGAGGCAGGAGAGGTCTGCCGCACCATGTGGGATTCTCCCCGGCCGGGCATCGAACTCGCGTCGCCGCTGCCGACAGCACCACAGCGCAGCGCTTAACCGCTGCGCCACCGGGGAGGCCCGAGTTACCCACTTTATGTTTTATAGCAGCTTGTATGAACTAAGAAAACACATCACTGAATGTTTTTTATTTTAAAGCAAGACTTGAGAAATTATATTGGGGGTAGAAAGAGGCAAAATTGCAATTTTTTTTTTTTTTTTGTACGATGGTATCTGAAGAAAACAAACTTAGTCTGTAAAAATTTTTCTCTGATCACCAGGATGTATTTCATCACAATGATTATAAGCCTGAGTAAGACAATTTCAGATATTATAGTATTTTCAATAAAACATGTGAGCAGGGCTTCCCTGGTGGCACAGCGGTTAAGCGCTGCCCTGTGGCTGTGTTGCTGTAGGCAGCAGCGATGTGATGGGTGGGGGGGAGAATCCCACATGGTGCGGCAGACCTCTCCTGCCTCAACCGCTGCTCTCCTCAGCAGTGTATTTCTGAGCTGCCTGTTCTGTTCCCCACTCTGTCTCTGGTGAAGCCTCTCACCGCCCCACACCTCTGGCCTGTACATATAAATAAATAAATCTTAAAAAAAAAAAAAAAAGTGTGAGCAAGTCAGTGGAAGAAAATGATGTATGAAAACCTCACAATGAAATTCAGCCAGATGTCATTTGGCCACTCTGATTTTCCATAACAAGCATTTATGGTTTGGGGAGACAGTTTGTTATCTTTCATAATGAGGATTCTTACAGAGATTACCTAAAACTTAACAGATGAAACTGACTTTGTTTTTGTATTGAAAAAAAATATGGTTATAACTAGAATTTAGACATAAGGATGTTAAAATTTTATTTTGTTTTAAACTCCTTTTCCAAAGGCTGTTCGGGAAATTATATTGGCTAATTTTTCCTACAGAGAGAATATTGTATACATTATTTGACAAAATTTGACAAAACTGCTTATAGCTTATGGAGTAATAACAATGACAATATAAGTGTATAAGGTAAATTTCTTTCTAAAATAACCATTTTTTTAGTCTGTAAATAGTTAATTACATTACCTTAGATAAAAAGGGAAAAAATACAAACCCTGGCAGCAATGAATAATTTTATTACTAGAATGTTTTTACTTGGGAAAAACTGCAATAATGTCGCCTGTATTTTGTCTAGATTTTTTTTTAATATATATATATATTTATTTATTTATTTATTTATTTATTTATTTATTTATGCATACAAGCTGGGGTACAGGCCAGAGGCAAGAGGGTTCACCAGAGACAGAGTGGGGAGCAGAACAGGCAGATCGACAGAAATACACTGCTGAGGGGAGCAGTGGGCGAGGCAGGAGAGGTCTGCCACGCCATGTGGGAATCTCCCCAGCCGGGCTTCGAACTCGTGTTGCTGCTGCCGACAGCTGCCGACAGCTGCCGACAGCTCCACAGCATGGCACTTAACTGCTGTGCCACCAGGGAGGCCCTATTTTGTCTAGATTTTATAAATATAACTTTACTATCTCAAAAAGAGAAAATAATTTTAATATTTGAACACTAAAACTCTTTATAAACATTTTGTTAATACCTTCTAGAATATATCACTTTTCATTTCTGTTAACTATGCACTTTGATCTTTTCTACTTTTATGAAATGTGTCTGATTTAATGTAAATAAATTTAAAACATGTTCAAATTTCACACTCATTAGAAAATTGAAAATTGAATTCATTCCACCATCATGTCTATAGAATTTATAGTTCTCCATAAAATTAAAATCTTAATAAATATATACAGAGAATAAATGACAAAGGTGATTTAATTTTATCTGCAAGTCATATTAAGTACAAGTAAAATAAACCAATTCATAGAGTACTTGACACAAAATAGACATTTACAAAATGCTTAATGAAATTTGAAAAATACTGTAGATAAAATCACTCATAAAATTTATAAATCCTTTCAACTTAATTGTTACTTCATGTTAAAACTTTTTCTTATTTTACATTTCAAAGTCTTTGATATAGTCGTGATATTTAATTATTCTGAGAAGAAAAAAATAATTGCTTCTCTTTAAAATGTATATTAGGGAGTTTACGAAAAATATATACACTTAATAGATAACTAAAATTCCATGCCTTCAAAAAAATGAACTTTCTAGGGAAATATATTCATTTGGAAAAATTTGTTAACAATATATGATTACTAATTTTAACCACATATAATCTACTCTTAAAGAATGTATTTTTTGCATTTCCATCTGGATGGTTGGTTGACCAATTTGAAATTAGTTGATGTTATTTTCTGTACTCAGACTAAATAGAAAATGATTTTTTAAGACAACTTTTTTATTGGGAAGGATTTTTCCTTGAGTTTGATATTAATTTGCAACCTGATTTCCCAACCCGAATAAATCATCCATTGAAACATAGTTTTGCCGGTGTTCTACTTGAAAATTTATAAATATATATTTATATATTTGTTATATACATAAATATGTTTTATATAAATATATATACTCTACATATGATTCTTAAAAATTATCTTACCTGAAAAAAAGTTTTTTCTGAGGTATTTCTATGCCGAGCTATATTATTGTTCAGTTTGATCATGCTCCAAAGTTAAATTTTGAATGTTTTCTTACATGCATCAAAGTGACAGGGCATAAAATGCATAAGGATTGCTATTTCATAAAATATTTTTTCTGCAGTCTATAAATCTTGAGTGAATGAATCAATGTCAAAAGAAATAAGGATATAATACAGTTGCTCTTAAAAAAATTAAAAAGTTCAAGCATAATTTCATGTAATTCTATGTAATTATTTTGGTACTATGATAGTATAAAAGCATAGATAAGAGAAAATTAATTTTGTATATCACATGTTACATTTTTCTTGTGTGTGTGTATCTGTCTGTATGTGTGTGTAGGGAGAGAAAGAGGTTGAAAGAAAGAGCAAGAGTAGGAGGATATTGGGGAATGGATGAGGAGAAATCATAATGTGACATAACATGGATGTTATAACCTGAGGGTCAAAGTTTGTTTAGTAAAGGTCTAGAAAAGTCTGAGATATTAGGAGTAAAAGAACTGGATAAACACCAAGACAAGAAATCATTCTTAGAGTCAAGAGAAATACTATCCAACTGTGATGACATAAATAATTATGGCTTATATGATCTAGGGAAACAAAAAATAAGCAAGGCTGTGCTACCTGTAAATAGGTGATCTTTACTAGGAAATTGCTTTCAATACAAAGGAAGGAGTCTGGGATTGAATCGTTCTATCAAGAAGCTGACAGACACTAGGCAAAATGATGAGATCCCTTAGCTAGTGGTGAAGAAAATCAAAAGCAAGATTCAGGCCAGGAATACTGGTTCCTCACATCTTCATCCAAACAAATAGTGTTTATGCTTTTGCGAGTGTGAGTGTGTGCATGAGTGTGTGTGTGTGTGTGTGTGTGTGTGTATACATGTATGTCCATATTTGTGAAGATGAGATTTTTTTACATATGTTTATACAAATCATTTTTTAAAAGTCTCTATGAAGTATGTACATGGGCACAAAACCACTTAAAGAGAAGATTCCTGGGGACCCACCAGCATAAGTAGAGTGGACTTGAAACAGACTTATTTGGAAAAAATAATTCTATCAATAATTAATATTCCCCTTTTTTAGATATGATTTTCTTCTCAGTAGACTCTTTCAACTTTTCTAACTAAAGCCTTTAGTATAACAACCATGATTAAATAAACAAAACACTTTAGCAATTTTCCTGGGACTCATGAAACTCTGACAAGTCTAAATTATCACTATCCCTGATTTAAAAGTATTATTTTGTTAGGTTGAGTTTTCCAAAGTGAAGAATTTTTTAAAAAATCAATTTGAAAATATACTTTGATTATAGTGAAATATTGGACTATCCTCATAATTAAATAATTCAAACTTAAAATCGATGTATATAGAAATTGCTTAGAACAATGATAAAATAGGTACAATTTATCTGTGCAGTGTTTTCCTTAGAGTTAGCACAGATATTTCCAAATTAGTTCTCAAGAAACGGTTTGTGAGGTATGGAGTAATTTCATTCTCATTTTACAAGGGAATTTAGTTTTAGAATGATAAGTAAAAATAACCAATTAAAATGTTTAACAGCTTGAAATCTTGATGCAGACTTCCTGGGTTTATGTTCCAGTTCCCCAAGTCACTAGTTGAATAACTTAATTGGAATATATGTGCCTCAGTTCCCTTATGCATTTAATGGAATAATAATAGTACATCTCCTAAATTGGTTGCTAGATTAAAGTACATTTACATATGCATATTTCTTAGAACAAGATCTGTGTTAGAGAAAGAGATGTAGAATTGGCTTCCATCGTTGTATTATATAATTATCTTATTAATCATGACATGACATTTACACACAGCACACATACTCTAAACCATTTGAATGAAGTCAGGGAGGCAAGAAACAGCATGGTGCATTTATGGAGTCACAACCAATTCAGTGAACGAGGCCTGAAGGGTTAAGAAGGCTAGAGCAGAGATAGCACCAACCTGAGTCATACAGTGACTTAAATATTACACTGAAGGACTTTGATTTTGTAACAGGGAAAAATTGAAAGATCTTTTGCAATGACATTAGCAGACATTATGTTTTTATAGGCTGTTCTGATGGGAGACATTGATTTCAGAGTAGTATAACCAGAGGCAGAGATATTTTGAGGTTTATTGTAATGGTCCCGATGAGAGATGATAAATACTTAAATATGTACAGTGGTACTAGATTTATATTAAAGGGGGAGCGAACTTTAGAAATGTCATATTTGTGTCAGAATTGTTTGAGTGGATTGGTAGCTATAAAGAAGAGAGTTAAGGATTCCTTTAAACTTGCGGGTAACACTGATGGAAACAAACCATATAAAAAAAGAGAAGTGTACAATGATTGAATTTAACATATGATGGATTTGAGATCTCAGCCTCAAGAATGACATACCCAGCACACATCTGGATAATAAGATTAGCCTGAAACTATATTTGTTTTTAACTAATTCATAATTTCTTAATCTTAAAAATTCACTATATAAGATGTCACAATGAGAATATATCACAATGGGTGTTCATATTATTTATTTTTCAGTTATTGTTGATATGAATGATGCCAAACTCTAATTTACATGTGAAAACTGTATTTTTAATCAAAATAAAATAAAAATATGCAAACTGCTTCAGAATAAATATTTTTGTTAGATGATTCAGTGAAATTTCAGGAAATATACTACTATTCTACTCAACTCGGAGACAGATGAAACACAGAAATGAAGAAATTATCTTTGCTATTCCTAGAAGAATTCTCTCTTCAACTGATAATTTCTCTAACTCCCTATTATAATTTAGTAAAAATAAACATCTGACTTTTTTGGTCCTTAGCTTTTTTTAATTTTTTTTTTAATTCTTTCAACTGCTAACCAAAACCAAAATGTTAGGTTTATGTTTTGACTACTAATTATCTGCTCCAATTTAGATTATGTGAACATTTTATGATTCAAATTTAACCAAAGAATGCATATAAAATGAACAAGACCAGTTTTTCTTCAACAGTTCTTTGTATATTTTCCCTTTATGTTAGTTTTTCCTCATTTACAATCAAATCTTACTTATAGAATTTGGCAAGAGCTAAAAGTTCTGCACTGTGTTCTTTTGACCTTTTTATTTATTAAAATGCTCTGGGTACAGATTAATTTACTTTGCAAATATTTATTTTTGTTTCACCTGACTTGAAATGGGAGCTGCAGGAGTTTTGATAAATGAATCTGGGGGTTTTCTGGCTTCTCCATACCTTCTGGAATTACTTTCATCCCTTACTAAAATGATATCTTGCAATTTTCTGCTAGTGTGTCCCTAGGGAAACGGCAACTGATACTCCTATGAATTCTATCCCTCTAGCAATAGTTCTATTTTCCTTTGCTCTCTGTAGAGATACATAGTTGTCAAAACAAAATAACACTCTGAAACACTATGGTTTTATAATTTATAAAAGTTTTGGTTATGCATTACAGATGAAAATGAATGAGAGTGGGTAGAAAGTAGTCAGAATAAGTATTTTTCTAAATAATGGGGCATGGCCACACTTTGCATGTATTATGGTTCTAGCCATTTCTCTTTATGGGAATTTCATTTATCATAATACTCTCTTAGTTCTATATGACTGACCTTTACATCGACCTTTTTTTAATAGGCTAATGGTCTTAGATACAAAGATTTCACCTTTACCACAGCTTCATATCAAATTTGAAAATAATACAATGCAATGGGCTAGAATATCACTGTTAGGGCAAGTGAAACAATAGTAAATGAAGTACTCTATGAAATAATACAAAGTCAAGATAAAGGAGAACATTTTAGTTGGTTGGGAGAATTTATGATTTTTTTTTTAACAAATCCACCAAATCCACTAGTTGATTTTAATATCAAGGGGGAAACCAACAATTTCCTGTCCCTTTTCATTATGAATTCTACCACTTTATTTTATTCTTTAATTCAGTGGATGTCTGTCAAGGGTCCACAAATTATTAGATATAGTTTTGGAAATTAAGCACTGAACATCATGAATGTAGAAAGTACTTGTTTTCATTATATTCTAATGGGGAAAAAGACAATAATGAATGAATGATTAATTGAATGGATAAGTACTAAGGAGGAAATAAAAAAACAGCCTAAGTGGGCAGAGAGACATAGAAATAAATTACTTCAAACTTACTAGCCATCCAGTATCTCCCTAATTCAATGACACTGGAACAGAGGCAGTGAAATGAGGGAGCAAATCTTGTAGGTAGTAGGAAAATAATATTCCAGGCAAAGGCAACAACAGTTGTACAGATTCTGAGGCAAAATTTAGAAACTGTTGGTATATTTGAGCAATAGCAGGAAGAGCAAGTGACTGAAGTTAACTAGGCTAGGAAGAGATGTAATCAGAAAATGAGAAGAAAGAGTAGACAGTGGTTAGAAACAAAGGTGAAGACCGGATTTTATTCAAAGAAGAAGCAATCCATTGACTTTTAGCAAAGCGACATGAGAATACTTAAATTTTTAAAACATCACTCTGGCTACCCAGAGTAGCCATCACTATGGCTAACAAATAGCAAGACCAGGATGCCATCACTGATGGATTTTTTTTCATTCATTTTTTTTATTAATGCTTAGATATTCAGAATTAGTTTTTTAGTTTAAGATCTTAGATTATTTAAGAGACATTAAGTAGATCTTCTGAAATAACATAAAGCATATTTACAAAACAATCACTTCTTAGATGGGAATACACCTTACCTTTCTGGGTCTGGGTTATGGGAAACTTGTAAAATCTACACATAACACAGTGTGTCCTGGGACAATCACATGACACTTCCCTTTATTTCCCCAATTGTTTTAATACTGTTATTTTTTATCTACATTTAAGAAGCTGATACAACAAAATCAATGAACACCAGAAAGGGCAAGCAGGAAATATTTGAAGAATCCATAGAAAAACTTCCAAAATTGTATATCATCCTGTTTATACTTTTTATATCTTTAAAATGGTAGGGGGGGGAAACTTTTTGTAAGAGTCCAAAATGCATTTAAAGGTTATTGCACATGTTATTATAATTCACATTGTCTGTCCTTGGATAGGTGATAATGTAAAGGTCAAAATAACCCTCTTTCCTCTCCAATTGAAATACCAACAGCATTTCCACTCAGCTGAAGTGAACAGTATGTATTTCCAAATGGCTTGGTTCTGAGAAGCTGGCAAAACCTCAAGGTGTCATCTAATTATCAAGTAAAACAAGCCAGTTCCTGAGTGTGAGAGGCTTTGAATTATCAAGGAAAACCACCTCTTTTAAGGTATGAGAATTGTCATGGGATAAACTGCTAGTTTCAATTCAGTATCTGTCTCCCTGTTTTTCTGTAGAAAACAGAAATATAGCTTGACACATCACAGCTGACTAGAATATTACATTCTTCAGTTTCCCTTGCTACCATGTGTGATCATATAGAGTACTAAGCAATGGGATGCTAACCATAAGAGGAACTGATGAGTAGAAATTTCAGGTCTTACTCCTCAAAGAGCAGCCCAACCATGTTTTCCCTTTTCCGTCATCTTTCTCCTAAGAGTGCAAGGATAGCTATGAAGAACCAAGGATCGGGCATCCCTGGTGGCGCAAGGGGTAAGTCTCAGCCTGTGAAACTATCCGCAACCACAGCAGCATGAGTTCAATGCCTGGCCAGGGAGCTTCCCACATGGCGCAGCAGACCTCTCCTGTATGGTCGACTGCTCCCCACAGCAGTGTATTTCAGTCAACTTTCCTGTTCTGCTCCCCACTCTGTCTCTGGTAAATCCTCTTACACCCTCCCCACAACCCCGGCCTACACACCTCGGGCCTACACCCCAACTCTTGTATAAATAAATAAATAAATCTTAAGAAAAAAACAAAAAAGAACAGAGGATCACATACCTGGAAGCCATGGTAAGGAATGGACAGGGATGACATAAAAAAAAAAAAAAAAAAAAAAAAAAAAAAAAAAAAAAAAAAAAACAATGACCCAATGACATGTGTCTATGGCACCATGACACCAGGACATGATCTTGGGCAGGTTATTCTCACACCATTACATTAGGAAAAAGTCAACTTGCATCTTATTTGAGCCTCCTCTGTTTTGGGTTTGTTTTATAGTAGCATATGTGTGTAGTAGATTCAGAATAAAAACTAATGGAGTTTCTAATAAATATTTCTATTATTTCAATAAAAACAACTACTACAGGGCCTCCCCAGTGGTGCAGTGGGTTAAAGCACTGCGCTGTGGAGCCGTGGGCAGCGGAGACGTGAGTTTGATGCCCGACTGGGGAGATTCCCACATGGTGCGGCGGACCTCTCTTGCCTTGCCCGCTGCTCCCCTCAGCAGTGTATTTCAGTCTATCTGCCTGTTCTGCTCCTCACTGTCTCTGGTGAATCTTCTCATCCCTCGTACCTCTGGCTTGTACCCCAGCTTGTATGCATAAAAATAAAAAAATAAAAAAACAACTGCTACAATAGACAAACCATCTATATGTCTGGAAACCAGGAACACTATCGTAACCTTAAAATACATACTAAGAGAATTTCATTATTTTCTTAGTACTGTGGTAAAGAGAATATAATTTCCCTTTACTCTTCTAGGTCTAGGCTGAGGCCTACCCAGTAATGAAAGAGTTAGTGGGAAAGAAACAGCAATTTGATAACCTGCATACTTCCTGTATATGTGGGAGAAATCCAGAGAAGCTGAGCAACTCCCATGAAATGTCCCAAGATACTTCCTGAATAATGCCATCCATCTACTGAAGATGAAAGAATTTGGGGCCAGGGGAGGGGTGGTGGGGGTGGGGGCGCTTAGCAGGCAAAGCACAGAAAGTAGGGTATGGTTGTTACACAGATTTGAGTCTGCCTCTATCATTAATAAGAACTTCTGGAGATTTGATCAGCTCCCACTTTCTGAGACAGAAAAACAAATACCCTTACAAATGGATTTTTTAAATATATAAATTCAAATATCTTTTACAAAATGATAGCATCTAGGTTTATAGAGCTTTACCTTCATCTGCTGTTTCATTAAAAACAACAAGTCATAATAATCCTTATGCCAAAGAGGCATATTTCATGGTGGCAAATTTTGCTCCTATTCAATATTATAAGCTTCCTTTTCCAAGGTGAAAAGTCTTTTGAATTTTCTAAAATGTAACTACACTCTGAATGCATTTAAAAAACATTTAAATGAATATATAGACATCATTTATAAACTCATGGAAATGGTTCCCAATCAGTTATGTGCTTTTCCTCACAATCTGTATTTAAAATATGTAATTGTGTCAGAGACATGACTTTGGCTTGACTCAAAACTGTTTTTAAGAGGTTTATATGATCAAAATCCTTTGATCAAGGAACAATTCTTTTTTGTTGTGTTTTTTGTACCCCCTCCCACCCTCCTTAATATTTTACACATGGTCTTGATTCCAGAGGGGTCAAAAGAACTTTAAAAATGTTAACTTTTAAAATGTCTTTTTAATCTTCCTAAAAGTAATGCTATTATTCCAGTTTACTAGGCATGATTCTACGCCCCTGTGGTTGCTGTCAGTGAAATCCTGTATAATGTGCCTCATTGATCTCAATTTCATCTTCAGCTATTTGGATCTGTAAGAGATTTATAATCTCTGATTTTCTTTGTTTTCCTAATCAATACCTCCAATCACACACGCACACACACACACACACACATACACACACACACACACACACACACACACCATACACACACTCTACATACACATGGCTTACCCCATTTTGGGTATACGTGTATTCATGTAAGACTGAGAGAATCTAAATACTAGGTACCGCGTTTTTACTCCTTGCAGTTTCAGCAGCTCCTGACAGAGTAAATTCTGATAACATTTGTCACATTTAATTATAATTAGACTGAGAAGACTTTGTTAAAAACAAAAAAAACAAACAAAAAACACCACCAAACCATTTTGACCAAATTTTGGAGTGACATTCAAGCAGATGAAACTCACTTTATGTATCAAAACTCATACTTTCAGACACAAAATACATAAAGGTCAAGTTATTCATATGTGAAGGTGCCATCATCTGCATTAGTTTTCTTGAATTAATTTTAAAAAATGAGTTACTCAGGCACAAATACTAACTGTGCTAAATAGTGTGCTCTATGGAAAGTGGAAGTTATTTTACATAATAACTCTCCTGTAATTATTTCAAGTTTTACTCCTGAACTATAAATATTCCCATAAAAAATATCCTCAGAAAATGCATATGCTGACATAGATAGAGTAAGGCAAATTGACTTAGTTTAATTTATTGCAACAAAATGTGTATTCATCTCAAACATCAAGAAAAGCAAAGAGAATAAAAACAAATTGAACAACATCAAACTAAAAAGCTTTTGCACAAAAAACACCCTACTGAATGGGCGTAAATATTTGCCCACCATACATCTGACGAGGGACTGATACTCAGCATCTCTAAATAATTCATATAACTCAACAAAAAGAAAAAATATATATAATACAATAAAAAAAAAATGGTCAGAAGAGCTAAACAAGCACTTCTCCAAAGAGGACAACAGGTGGTCAATGGGCACATAAAAAAATGCTAATCATCACATATCATCAGTGAAATGAAAATCAAACCCAAATGAGATACCATCACATGATTTTGAGAATGGCCCATATCAAAAAGGCCAGAAACAACAGATGAGGATGTGAGCAAAAGGTTCACTGGTATATTGTTGGTGGGAATGAAGACTGGTTCCGTCCTCTATGGAGAAGAGTATGACAATTTCTCAAAATTTAAACATAGATCTACCATATGATCTAGCAACTGCACTCCTAGGTACCTACCAGAAGAAATGCAAAACACTAATACGAAGAGATATATGCACTCTTATGATCATTGTGGCACTATTTACGCAGCCAAGTTATGAAAGCTACCTAAGTGACAACTTGATTGTATTAGGAAATGTGATTATTTATAATCACACTATAAAAAGAGATACACTCTTGGCTTTTGCCACAACATGGATGGTACTGCAGGGGATTATGCGAAGTGAGATAAGTCAAAAGAACAAAGACAAATACTGGATGGAGTCAGTTATGTTTGGAATATAGAGATTAAAAAAAAAAGGTCCAATAAAACCAAACCAATAACAAATCATGGGAATCTGACTGTAGAATTGAGACTACTGGAGGTGGGTGGTAGAAAGGGGACAGTAAAATGGGGAGGGGACACAATGGAATATGGTGGAAGACTTTTAGCACCTTGGTGGTAACATAAAACCAAAATATATAATACTATGCCTGTAAATCATATACAGCATTGCAAACCATTATCTCAATTAAAAAACAAAAGTACTTAAAGTGGAAAATAAACAAGTTTAAGAAAAATAAGTATAATTAGTTTTTCACATAATAAATAAAATGACATTATGAGAGATTTTTTGACTCAGGAGGAAACAATGAGATTCATCATTTTAAATATATTAATGAGGAAATTAAGACATAGAATGGCTTACTGATTGTACTAAAGTAAATATATACTTGGGTCCAGAATCTAATAGTTTAAAATTTAGTTCTCATTTAGTGAGCATATACTATATTCCAAACACTACCAGAAACAGTTTACCTGGTAACACCCACTACTCCAGGGATATAGTTTGTTATTGTGATAGTTAGTGAAATTGCTTAAATCTTAATCCTGGTACTTCCATATAATAATTGTGTAACATTGGACAAGTAATTTATCCTTTACAAATTTCAGTTACCACATATGTAAAATAGGGTACAGATAAATGTTTTAGAATGTGTATGATATACTTACTGTGTCACAAGAAGTATTAAATGGTTAACTATATTAACTAGATCATAACTGGTATACAAAATAGCAGTTGAACGTATTATCTACATTTATTATATAAGCACTGAGACTTAAAAGAGCAATTAGTTAAAATTACATAATGGATACATGTTTCAATAGGAATTCAATTTTTGAAACTGGTCCCAACACTAACTCAGCACATGCAGGATTAATGAATCCAACTGGATTATGCCTCAGACTAACATCTAGCTGTTCTGGGCATACATTAACCTACCTTCTTCCTGTATGCAGACCCAAAAATTCACAGCAGCTAGATAAGGAATAGAATGTTCTTCAGAAAACCAGCAAGTTGTTACACAAATGACAAAACAGAACCCTTAGTCCTTGGTCATTGCTGCAGCAAATCTGCAAATCGATCATAAGTGCTGAATACAGCCCTCCTTTCTCCCAGAAACTGAAATAGCAAGATCCCTTCCCAAATGACTCCCACAGTTTCCCTGTTTTTTTAGCATGTAAACCTCCCTATAAAAGACCTGTAGCATCTCTTCTAGGTAGCAGATTTGAGGATTGCCTCCCACCATCCTGGTGTGTGCCTTCCAACTATTAACTTATTTCCTAATTTAGATATTTGGCATTCAGTGTTTGTTTTCTGCTGTCAGCTGAGCACATCACCAGCCATTACTGGGAATACATTTTTTTTCCTTACTTAAAAGATTGTTTTCACTATATTGAGTTGTGATCTCATATCCTTACTCCAGATTATTTTCACTTCTACCTGTATGGGCTTTATACCTCCTTGCCCCCAAAAGTGATCAAACAAACTTTTTCTAAGATGTTCACAAGAGGCCTTTCCAATATGTCACTTTGGTATGTGAACTGTCAATCAACATCTTGGAAGCTAAGGAAAAGGTCTTGCCATTCTCCTAGTCCTTTAGCTCTTTCTCTGATCAGAAAAGAGATCCTCATACAATAAGCTTTTTCCTTTCCCTAAAGAAAAGTAAAGATGAAATCATCTCTTCCTTATCATGTGAAGTCTTCCTCCTCTTTTCTTGGCACACCAGGGTCCCCCCCTTTTCTGGTTCCTTAGTTTGGAGTGTATACCATGTCCTCTCTGCCTATGGATTGGATCTATCTTATCATCACTACTCTGCCGTGCACAAATGATTAGATTGATTTTTCCTTCACCAACTCATCTGATGTTATTTTGATTATTCACCTAGCCCCATAAAACTCTGGAGTGGGAGAATTTCCCTTGTGTCCTGACACCTGCATTATGCAGTTAATTGCTTTTGTTTTTATGACAGTTTAAATATAACCATCAAACATAAAATAAATCATGATGTTGGATAGCTGGATTTTTCAAATTGCCAAAAATAATCCTAAGTGAACACGTATATTTTTTCTTTGAGTGGAGCAAAATATCAAAGAATGTTTTGTTGGTTTTCATATGGATGCATTATTTTCTGACATTATTAATACAGATTTTTTTTTCTTTTAGAATTAATATAACATTCATTGGAATATTTTTCTGTTAAAATCAATTGGTCTACTTCTGATTTTTTTAACACAATTCAGTAACTATTCTTACATCAGCAAAACTGATAGTTAGAAAAAACTTTACTGCTAAAATCTAATTCAGCAAGCAATTTCTTTTTATTTTTGATTACTTTTGTAAAACTATATATGAAACCAAAATTAAAAATCAATATACAATACATATTGAAAAATTGAAAGGGAGTAGAATAAGTGGTCACAAAATGTGCCACTTTGTCATGTGGATTGTTTTGCGCTAAAAACACTGTAGACACAACAGATTCAAGAAAAACTTTTATCTCTTCCCTTAACTCTCTAAAATAACTTAATAGAGGACCTGGCCCAGAAAGAGAAATACAAACAGAAATTACTTTTTATCTGAAAGACCTATCTGTACAATGGGCCCGAACTTAATTACAAAAAATCTGCCTTTCTTATTGTCCTATGAATAACCCTCTTCCTTTTGAAGATCTATGCCCCTAAGATTTCCTTATCTCCATTTGGTATATTAATTTCAATTGTGTGACTTGCCTTTGGTCTCCTGTCTTAGCACGTAGAACATCTGCAATTAAAATTGCATTTGTCCTATTAACCTGTCTTATTAATTATGAGAGCAGTCTAAGAACATAGAAGGAAAGACAAAAAATTTTCTTCCCTAAAAATCAAGTACTTAAAAATAAGGGTTTGAGTCACAGTACTTAAAGGCATAACCCTGAATATCAGAATCCCAATGTTGAAATCCTGAAATAAAAAAGACTATCTCAGAAGGCAAAGAGTTTAATTGCTCATCAGAGGGTGTTTCAATTATCAGTACAGATTATTCCTGAACTGATACTGCCTTGAGGGTTTTCGTTTTTTTCCTATTATTCTTTCTGACTGAATCCCTCATAATAGGACAGGAGAGATCAGAGAAATTGTTTTATTTCAGTAGAGAGACTGGGAGCAGTTTGGGGTATGAACAAACATCATGGAAAAGAGGCGCACTGAGCAGCTTGTTATCATTGGTGCCATGGGAACTGAATATCACTTCACTCTGAAGGGCAAGTCCATCACTGACTTTCCAGCTCATGGCACCTGTGTACTTACAAGGTCCATCGTGCCAGCACTATCTTAATGCAAGTGCAGCAAGTGTTTCTCTTCTTAAATATCTCTGAGAGAACATCTCATTTCAAAAGGTCAAACAGGTTTCTGAAATAATTTTTTTTTAAAGATCTATTCGTCTATGCATACAAGAGCTGGGTATAGGCCAGAGGTGTGGGGGTGGTGAGAGGATTCACCAGAGACAAAGTGGGGAGCAAACAGGCAGACTGACTGAAATACACTGCTGACGGGAGCAGTGGATGAGACAGGAGAGGTCTGTTGCGCCATGTAGGAAGCTCCCTGGCCAGGGATCTAACTCATGCTGCAGTGGCTGCTGGTAGCTTCATAGTGCTAAGACTTAACCCCCTGCACCACCAGGGAGGCCTGTGAAAGAATTTTTAAATATTTTTTTCCCCAGCATTCTATTTTTGGGATTTTGATCTTTGAGGATTATGGTCTTTGGGATTTCAAGTTATCTACGTTCTAACCTTCAGGATTTGGGTATTCAGGATTGTGTATTTCAGAATTAAGATTTGCATCAGGCCTCCCTGGTGGCCTAGGAGTTAAGTCTTAGTGCTACCACTGTGAAGGCGCATGGAGACAGGGACACAATTATTAAATGGTTGACTATATTAACTAGATCATAATTGATGTTCAAAATAGCAGTTGGACTTATTATCTACTTATATCATATAAGTTTGATCCCAGGCCAGGGAGATAATACAAAAGGTGCATTCAGCAGACCTCTGCTGTTTCACCTACTACTTCCCTTAGCAGCGTATTTCAGTAGTACTATCAGTTCTGTTTCCCACTCTGACTCTGATGAGTCCTTTCAGTCCCTGCCCTTCTGCATTTCTGGCCTGTACCCCAGTTCTTCTACACAAAAATAAATAAATAAAATCATAAAAATCAAATCTTCATCAAACAAACAAATATAATAGGTGTCTTTTTTGTGTGTGTATCAGTGTGGTGTTTATTGCTACGTTTTGGTGACCATTAAAGGACCTCATGAATTATTTACTACAATGTGCAAGTAACAGACTGTTGGCATAATTTTAAACTCTTTTTTTTAATATTTATTAATTTATGCATACAAGCTGGGGTACAGGCCAGAGGTGTGGGGCGGCAAGAAGGTTCACCAGAGACACAGTGGGGAGCAGAACAGGCAGACAGACCGAAGTACACTGCTGAGGGGAGCAGGGGCGAGGCAGGAGTGGTCTGCAGTGCCATGTGGGAATCTCCCTGTCCAGGTGTCAAACTCGCGTTGCTGCTGCCAACAGCTCCACAGCACAGCGCTTAACCGTAAGCGCTGCGCCACCAGGGAGGCCCTGTTGGCGTAATTTTATTGGTTGAAGACATTTTATGAAATTCTCTATAATTTTATTTGAATGTAACTGTATCTAAGCAAAAGCATTATCGAAAGCCATAGCTTCAGAAATGAAGTCATACATGATTACTGGCAAAATCAAGAATACGATTGCCAGGTTGTACTCTTTTTTTTTTGAGAATCAACAGGAATTATGAACACTCTCTGGGATTTTGTCATTCATAAAATGAGGAGGCAATAAAATATCGCTTCTCATGTTTTTTTCCTTTATGCCTGTGGAACAACATATGGTCATCCTCGAGTAATATAATACATATTACAAAAGGAAACAAAAATGTATCTTCTTTTTCTTAAATTCAGCTTCAATTTTTATTAAAAAGGTCAAAACATTTTTTTAATTTAAAATGGAACTTTAGGGCCTCCCTGGTGGTGCAACGGGTTACGCGCAGCACTATGAAGCTATCCAGATCCACTGCAGCACAACTTTGATGTCTGGCAGGGGAGATTCCCACATGGCACAGCAGACCTCTACGGCTTTGCCCACTGTTCCCCTCAGCAGTACATTTCGGTCCATCTGCCTGTTTTGCTACCCACTCTATCTCTGGTGAACCCTCTCACTGCCCCACACCTCTGGCCTGAACCCCAGCCTGTATGCAAAAATAAATAAATCTTTAAAAATAATGGAACTTTAATGTCATATAAATTATATTAATATCAACATTATTTGTCCCTACAAGTGAGATCAAATGTGTCAAAACAAATTTTATATCTAAAAGAAAACAAATCTTACATTTAAAGGTATATGGTTAGCCTGAAATAAATATTTCCCCTTTTTCCATTTCTTTAATAATATTGAGATATGATTAATTAGAAGTAATAACATTTTAAATCGTATATATTGATCATATCATTGACATTTATTTAAATATTTGACATTGATTATTGAGTACTTCCTAACTATATCATTTGACAATACAGTCCTATAAAGCATTAGTATAATTATAAGATTATTCATTTTTCAAGATTTATAATGTTTGTTTCATAATAAAGAACTCGATAATTAGGAAGTTAAAAACATTTAGGGGAAACTTATAAAATTACCCATTACTGTAAAATGGATCTTTGGGGAAAACAGATTGGAAAATCATCTATATGTTATCCAATTATTCTGGCATTCAAGTTTATTTATAAAATACTACTAGTCTCTTATCTAGTGTATTACTTCCTTTCCCTTAGTATGCTTCCTTTAAATACCCATTTAGCTTAGCTTCATTGCTATCTCACACAACTGCCATGCTGTGGTAGGCTGAACAATGACCCCCAAATCTTGAGGATTAGATTCCTAAACACTGAAGACTCTAAATATCACCTTGTATGTAAAACATCTTTGTAGATGTGATTACCTAGGGATCTTGAGATGGAGAGGTTATCCTGGATTCTCTGGCTAGGGCCGAATGAATCTCAAAAGAGTGGAGTGATTTAGTCACAAAAAGGAATGGAGGTAACACGGGAAGCTACAAGAGGCAAGAAATGGCTTGTATTCTAGATAGTCCAGGAGAGTAGCCCTACTGAATCCTTCTCATTCAGTAATACTAGCTTTGGACTTTATACATATGGAGAAGTATAAGCATCTACCCCTAAACCATATGCTTTGTTCTAAAACAATGCTACCTCAGTAAAAAAATAAAATTTTAAAAATAAACAAAAAACAAATTAGTTCTTACTTCATAGTGTTCTGATTATTCAATTGATTTTTTCTTTTATTTTATTGAACTTCCCTTTAGCTTATAGCTATTATTCCCTTAGAGCTTATGTTTCCTATATATTCTATATATATCATATTCAAAATATTGCATTTCAGTCAAAAGATTTCCTAACTTTGCACTATTTTTTCCTCCAATCCCTTCTCTCCCCACATAACTTTTCTGTCAGCATTGTGCAACTCTCTCTTTGTCTTATCCTCTAATCTTCTATTTAAATTTGATGTTGGGTTTATTTTTTGATGAAAATTCACTTTGTTGGGTTTTGAATCCTATGTTGGAGTCCAAATTTTCAACATTGGCAATCTTTTCAGTGATTAAGAGGTTATGCATATTCAAGAGAATACAAATTTGGATGGGTACCCACTCTATTTTGATTGCCAACATATAGCTGGCATTTATTTAGAAAATTCTCTGAAACTGTGGCCATATAGCAATATTATTTGTAAGTGAACTACAGGCTTTATTCCCAACTGGCTCTTTTGTGTACAAAGACATGGCTAGAAACAAAAGGATCATTTTGAGCAAGATCCCAAACACATGTTGTTACTGGTTAGACCACGAAGGAATTAGTCATCCTGACTACTTTGAAGCCTCGGTTTCTAAGATAAATAGACTGAAGCAGACTAAATGAGGGTGCTTGTAAAGTACCATGATTCCAGACAAAGGAAACTATTATTGTTGTAAGGGGGGAAAAAACACTAATTAATCAGATCTTTGAGAGAGAAGAACAGAACACCATGAATAAATTTAATAGTCCCAATAGGCCAGTTGGTCAGAAAGAAGAAAAAAATTGATTTGAGTGACTGACATAATTTTCACAAGAGACAGAAATTGGTCTCTCTTGACATTATACCGAAAATTTATTTCGAAGATTTTATTTTTTACAATCTGATAGTAAGTTTGTCATCATATAGCTATACTCATAGACCATTAACACAAATGTCTGTGCACACACATGTAAATACCTAATCTACACAACACATGCACACACACATATGATATGCAGCTTGTAAAACTATATGAAACTTAATAATTGCTTTTAATATGTAGGAGAAAAGGGCTATCTTTATCTTCCTTAATAATTCCCCCCTTGCTTACTCTTGATTAAAGAATACTTAGTATCATGAAAATAATGGAAAGGAAGAAAAACTTGAAAATAAATCCTGGGTAGGTGTCCAGGAAAGCAGTAAGACAGAGACTCTTGTTGCACAGCGGGGTACTTTGTGAAGGATACTAATAAAAGTCTGACAGGAAGAGGACCTCCCTGGTGGTTCAAGGGGTTAAGTCTCAGCACTGTGAAGCTATCCGCAGCCACTGCAGCAGGAGATCGAACCCTGGTCAGGGAGCTTCCCACATGGCAGACCTCTTCTGCCTCACCGGCTGCTACCCTCAGCAGTGTATTTCAGTCAATCCACCTATTCTGCTTCCCATTCTGTCTCTGGTGAATCCTCTCACACCCCACACCTCTGGCCTACACCCCAGCTCTAGTATGCATAGATGAATAGAGCTTTAAAATAAAAGGCTGACAGGAAGAGTCACTTCTTCAGATTTTGCATTTTACCTAGAGAAAATGATATGGATGGCAGCATAGCGGTCAACAGGAAAAGCCAAAGATTTAGAAATAAATATTTTCAAACACCACAAGCATGAATGCTACACACGCTGCAAAATTAATATTTATCTCACAAAAGTTAATTTTCACCTCCCTACCAAAACTCTTATCCCCTATTTTTGTCAGGTTTTTAGAATTTCTCATCTGCTCTTTTCCATTTCTGAATCATTTGCAATTTTCTGCTACAATAGCTTTATCCCCATGTTAAAAAGTAAAATACATTTACTGAAAATTTTATATATAAGTGTACACTAGAACTATTGATTTAAAATTCATTATGCAGCAACCAGAAAAGATAATTTTGCACAGTATGGTGTTCTGACATCAGAAATAATTTTCCTCTGATTAGTCTCTTTATCTTTTTCTAGTCGTTTTCATTATTGCTACCAATGCATAAAAACTTCTCGTTTATTTGGTTCAGAAGTTTGGTAGTTCTGGTTGTCAATGTCTGACCCACCTCCTAAACTCTTGTAAATGAGCACCTCAGCCACCAGCCTGCATAGGTTGTTAGCTATGCTTCATGGCACACACTCAGTTCTTTCCTTTAGAAATATGCTGCTTTCGCTAGGCTTAAGTGTGTTATCTCTCCTATTTCAGGCCTCTTGCTTCTGCATATCAAGGCCTGAAATTCAGCTTATCAGAGAAGTTAACAAGGAAGTAGAAAAACAGTTTAAATAGTCAGGAAAACACAATTTTCATCTTTAAATAAAATGCATGAGATTGGCTGACTGGTCAGAGAAATTTAGAATATCTCTCTTTACTCATGCTATCCCCAAGTAAGATATCTCCAGGAAAATTTGGCATGTGTAGGTTTCCCAAATTGGAAAAGAACTTTGCCTGGAGTTTGAGAGGAGGTGTAGGATTAAGATATGACTCTTAAGACTAAGTTACTATTCCTACAAATTTGTCCTGTTCCTTGTAAAAGTCTGAAGCAACAACAGAGAAATATTTTTAAGCAGTCACTATGTTTTGTTGGTTTTGGTGACGTTAGGATGCAGTTGAAAAGCTGCCTCTCCTGGCACAACTGATCACTTCTATAGCTTTTTGGTGAACTTCATGTATTTATAGAAGATGAGAGTCTGAGGCCTAAGAGATCAAAATATCCCTCTTTCCTGAGATTTCAGGAATATTCACAAGTTTGTTTCCTTTACCTGTGTGAGACTTTGTTACTTCAAAGTACAATATTGAAGATAACTTTTAGACTAGTTCTTCCTTGTTTACATGAGATACATGAAATAGTAAATGAGTCACAGTTTTGTTTTAGTTGCCTCCACAACTCCTCCAACTCCCACAACCTCCCCAGATAAGGAGGAGAGTGTAAGGAGATAGGAGGGGCCAGGGCAGGCAATTTCCCAGTGCCAGTCAATATGACTCAAGGGCAGACAGAAAAGACATTTTCAGTGTGTTGTGTTTCATCCTAAATTCCCTTATCGGATATCCCTTCCAGAGTTTCAATTTCCAACTGCTCATCTTTCTGGACAGTCTTCTTAATCTTTCAAACACCCCGTAGTCAGCTCTGCGTACCCCAGGCCAAGTCCGAAGTTCTGGGAAGTTTCTTCCTCCCCTTTGTATTAGTTCTCTCTTTTTATATAGCTATTTATCGGTGGACAGATCTTTCTATTTTATAAGATCTTATCTGTTAACCAAGGTTCATCTTTGATAATACAAAGAGTTTTGTTCTCAGGACTTCTAAACCATCTAGGTATCCTGAGAATATATTATTCCCACAAAAGGTGTTATTTTATTAGTATTATTGCTATTGATTGTCTTTTGTTATTGTAGGAAATGTTTGGTGAGAGGGAAAAGAAGTGGAATAGAAACTAAACAGAATTAATTCTTCTTTTTATGATCGATAAATATGGGATATATTTTTATTTGTGTCTTCTTTAATTCCTTTTATCAAAGCTTAGTTTTCACTATATAATTTATTACTTCTTTGCCTAAATTTAATCCCAATTATTTTATTTTTAGAAGTGTATAGTATAAAATGTATTATCACGGGCCTCCCTGGTGGCGCAGTGGTTGAGCGCTGCGCTGTGGACCTGTCGGCAGCGTGCTATGTGAGTTCGATGCCCAGCTGGGGAGAATCCCACATGGTGCAGCAGACCTCTCCTGCCTCACCCACTGCTCCCCTCAGCAGTGTGTTTCTGATCTGCCTGTCCTGCTCCCCACTCTGTCTCTGGTGAGCCCTCTCGCCGCCCCACACCTCTGGCCTGTACCCCTGCTTGTATGTATAAATAAATAAATTAAAAAAAAATGTATTATCACAGATATTTCACTGTTATTACATAGAAAAACGATTTATTTATATTTTATATCTTTCACCTTGACTGAATTCTTTGTAGTTCCAGCAATTTTTGCTTAAACGTCTTCAACGTATAAGATCATACATTCTTTTAATGTAACATTTCACTTTTAATGATTTACATATGTTTATGTAATCTTCAAATACAATTTTACTTTTTATTTCTCTTATTTGAATGCTCTTTATTTCTTTCATATGCCTGATTGCTTTAGCGAGGATATTCAATATTATGTTGAATAAGAGTGGTGAGAGTGAGGAACCTTGTCCTGTTCCCAATCTTAAAGGAAATAGAGCTTTTAACCTTTCACCCTTGAGTATGAGGCATGTTCCTTCTACACCCAGTATGTTGAGTTTTTATATTAAGAAAGGATGTTGTATTCTGTTAAAATATTTTTTCTGCATCTATCAAGATGATCATTTAATTTTTATATTTCACTAGTAACACATCATATTTATTGATATATTTTTATAGATAATATTTATGTATTTTCCTAGAAGAAATTTCTTAATATAGTTACCTCTTACTGAATTTCAAGAACTTCAAAGATGCTTAACGATTGGGTTATTTTCAAATATTCCCTACACTCCCTACACGTTTCTTAACACTAGACAATTTATTAAGTCCAGTATGGATTTCATTCCCTTCCATGACTTCTTCTACTCTCATACCAAAAGGCCTATCTCTTCATTTCAATCTTCCGCTTAAAATAATTCAGTGCCTCTGTATCACCTGCCATTTATGATTTAGACTCCTCGGAATAGTTCACAAAATTGATCCTAACCTCAGTATTTTTTAAAAAACTATTTCATTCGCATCTCTTTCTGCTTCTTTCCCTTTATTTGTATTAGAACATTTGGAATAGTTGAAATTCAAGAACACTCATTGTCTATTGCCTTCATGCTTTGGATAAGCTTTGAACGTTTTCATTTCCATTTTCTGGCTAATTCCAATATATACTTGAAGATATATTAAGCTCTTAGTGGGATGCCTTTTTTAACTTTTTTTTTTATTTGAATCAGAAGTTCTTCCTATGGCTTCCCATTACTCTCCTGAATGCCACCGTGAGTACATAAATGATAAAGTAATGATCAATATTCCTTCCAAAATCACATTAAACTTTGTACCCCTAGAAGCAAGCACAGTGCCAGGAACGTCAATCATTTGTTGAATGAATGAAGGAATGAATATATCAGCTTTGTGGACTTGCACTTACATAAGGCCCTTACTGTTCTGTCAAGTAACTAGTTTCCATGTTCTTTTGCCTCTCTCTTCTCATTATACTACAGTTACCATCCTGTGGATCCATGTTTCATTTATGTGCCTGTTGTCCCTGGCAGATTTCTGCAGTTCACCCTCAGTGCTCCTTAGCATCTGCTGGCTTCCCTTCAGCCCCTAGTTTAAATAATGTTCCATATGCATTTTTCAAGGTTTATTGATTCTGCTCTCTAGAGAATGCCTCATACTTCAAGTGAAGAATTCGAAAATATGGGGATCATTAAAATAAATTCTTCCTTTTTGGCCAAAGTTCAGTTATGGTACTGTAGTTGTTTGCAGCCTTCAGCCTGCAAGCAAAGTTACATAATACAAGAAATTGAATGTAAGCATCTCAACAACAGAAAAACAGAATTTTCTGGGCCTTAATTTTATTAGGTTTATTTGCCACAGGAGAATAGTGTTTGAAGTCAAGGTATAAAATTCAAATACACATTAATGGAATTTAGTACTGCGAAGAATAAAAGTTATTTTTTAAAAAAAGCTAAATTAGAAGTGAAACAAATTCAAAGTATAAGGAGATATTTGGAATAACAATGTTATCCTGGTGAAATTTTATTTACTTTTTTTATAAGGGCTACTGATTTTTGCAAAATAATCTAATTAGTACCAGAAAGTTTATATGTTATTATATTCCAGTATCTTAGATAATTCATGTAAATATGCCTTCAAAATCTCTATCTCTACTTCAGAACTTTACCCTGGGGATGCAATGATTCTTTTTGAAATAATTGATTGGAAAATATCCACACGACTGTCCCATAAGCACCTCAGTCTCAGCATCCTTAAAAACTGAGTGTCAACATTGTCTGCAAATCTTCTCCTCTTGCCATCTCAAGTGTCTTTATTATTGGAACCTTTATCAACTGAGGACACCCGATATAAATAACCTTGTCTGTACTATATACTGCAAGCTTTTGTCATCAAATTTGACCATTTCAGCAGTTCTACAGTGAATCTTTATCCTCACGCTTATAGATTTTTTGATGCTCTCATTTTTATCTAAAGTAATTGAAATATACTTCTATCCTCCCAATTCTTCAGGTCAAATTCTTTAAAAAATCACTTTTATTTTCTATTACTTCCTTAATCATATCTAATCTTTCCACTTCCAAGATATATATCTAATTTGAACACATTTACTTATTTACCAAATCATAATTCTGATTCTGTCTCATTAACTACTATAATAGCTTCCAAACTGGTCACCTTATCTTTATTCTTGACCCATAACTTTTGTACACCAATGTGAAACACTGCTCTAAAGGATAATTCAATGATAACTCCTATTACTTGTAAACTTGTAGCTCTAAAGTAATTCTCTCACTATATATGTTGAGATGCTTGATAAAATATGTATAAAATTGCTTTAATTATAAAGCTGAAATTTGAAATAAGCAACTATTGAAAGGCCAAAACAATAAGAACAGGAACAAAACTAGTGAAGTAAACTTACTTTATACTCAGTGGCACATAGAGAATGTATCAATCCTTTCAGCCAAGAGACTTATATTTAAAGTTCTGGGGGAAAGGAGGCCACATCTTGGGCTTGAACAAAATACAGAGAATTGAGAATCTGGCTTAAATGTAAAATTCTGAAATGACTACATCTTTTACAATACATTATATGATAGAATATACGTCATCCATCATATAAAATGACAAGGACACATCTTTGTCTTATTCTATACTTTAAACAGAACATTATAGTTGCTCATGGAAATCATCACACATATACTACTGCTTTGGGATCTAAATTTAAGACACAATTTCACAAGCAATGAAGGTTACATAATTGACATAGTTGGTTCCCTGGGGTATATGCCAGAAAACTGCAAAGCTCTACTGAAGGGATTGAGACTCTCAAGGTAAAATGGCAGATAATATTTACCAGAACATTGCTGCCTGAGACTTGTCACTAAAAGAAAATCACAAACCACAGAAAAAAAGAAAACATGCAGGGGCCTCCCTGGTGGCGCAGCGGTTGAGCGCTGCACTGTGGAGCTGTTGGCAGGGTGTGATGCGAGTTCAACGCCCGGCTGGGGAGAATCCCACATGGTGCGGCAGACCTCTTCTGCCTCGCCTGCTGCTCCCCTCAGTAGTGTACCTCTGATCTGCCTGTTCTGTTCCCCACTCTGTCTCTGGTGAATCCTCTCGCCACCCCATACCTCTGGCCTGTACCCCATCTTGTATGTATAAATAAATAAATCTTAAAAAAAGAAAACATGCAAATCAACAAACCACCAAAACATGAATAAGCAGGAAAAAAAGAAAAAGGAGAGCAGAAATAACCATGCTAACTTTGTGTAATTATTGTAAATTATCATTTTTATGAATATGCACTATTTCACAAAATTTTTCACATGAGCTAACATTTAATTCTCAAAAGAATGCAAATAGAAATTGGTGATACTCCCCTTTCCATATGAGAAAACTGAAATAAGTAAGTTCAGAGTATTTTTTTTCTTTCCACATGTGAAACAAAATTTGTATATTTAAATTCTGACATCCTTGCTTTTAACCAACCTATTATGCTGCTTCCTCTTAGAAGGATCAATTCCTGACTATATTAGTGCATTTAAAATAAATAAAGTACTAAGAGATGGATCTGAAAACATGGACAATCAAGGAGCTTACCTAAGAAAAACACACTCATATGTCTTAAGATTAAATATATGCAACACAGGGAGGAGGGAACATCCTGCCCTAGTATCGCTGAACTTACTTATTACTAGTCGCCCCAGACAGAGGAAAAAGTCATAGTCAGAGCTTAAAGATAACACTGGTCAACAAATTCTTACAAAAGTCATATCACTGAAATAAAATTAGTCATTTCCTATCAATTTGTATGTGATCAACATGATTATGACAGTCAAATTCTAATTTTGGCTCTAGTTTTTCTGTAATTTGCAATAAATTGATATTTACATCACAAAATGCATGCCCATAGTAACAGGCTTACAGTTAATACCTGTAAAAAATCAAGTCACAGACTACTTCTTAGATTTATTCGCTTGTCTCTTGTACAGATGTTCAGGAGCAACTCTGGGGAGTGCCCAGCAGTAGTCAGCCAGCATTGCAGTGGACCATTTTCCCTGGTATCTTTGTTCCACTGATGCGCTACCTTGATGAAAATGTTCGCCATGTTCATCACTAACCATACCATGGTTTTCAGGGAAGAAATCCAGATGGGAAGGAAGGAAGTAGATCTTTAGAGACATATTGCAGCCAAGTTTCTGATACTGCATCAGCATGTCTTCTACTAGCTCCTTGTAGTTTTCTGCCCTAACATTCTCAAGAAAGTTTGTAGACACTAGGCGAAAAGAATTCCATGCTTGTTTCGAATCACCCTGCAGCAAGCCGTTGAACTTGTCATCTCAATGTAGACAGAATGTTTGGGTAGACTATTCTTGACTTCTTGTGCTTCCTTATTCCGCTGGAAAGAGGAAGAACCAAGCAGAAGGAACAGTCTCTTATGTGGTTGCTTGGCTCTTTCCACACCATGGGGACTGCAAACAGCATGGATGGTATTTTGCCATTTAACCACTGTGAAAGCTGTGTTGTACATGTAGCACAGCATTTATGCTGGGCCCAAGTCTTGTCTTGGTCACCAACCTTGCATCCCAAGTAAAGAAGATAAGTCTCCTTCACTTGAGAAGGGACACTTTTCTTCTGGTTGGCAAATGTCACTTCCCCACAAATAGAGCAGAAATTGTCCATGCTATTAATGCACTTTCAAGGCATTACTATTCTGTATAGTGCCTAAATGGATAAAATCATAACAATTCTATGGAACAGTAGCTTAAACTGACTCGCTTAAAGTCTGAAATATTTTCAATGCTCAGCCTTTCCAACAGGGCTTTCTATAGTGCACTGCTGAAGTCAGCTTACTTCAGCAGCTGCCTGGCAGAAGTATTGCATTGCATCAGAAAATCATGCAATCAACTCTGGATGATGTGTACATGATAATATTATGCAATGTGATGCAATATTACATCATACTAGGCTGATTTAGAATGTTGTTACAGTCCTTCTGCATAAATTCACACAGTGAAACATATAAAATGAATTCTATGAGATATCTTCAAAACAAGAGCTAATAAAAAGTTTTCAGGGTTATAGTCATGTTTAGCACACCAGGATACTGCAGATTAGGCCCTTTTAAAGTCAGTTATTATCTCACTGTTAACCAGTGTAATCAGTTCTATACTTTTTGGATCATCAACAGTGTTTGATTTCAGATTAATTAGCTTGTGTTTGAAGAATTTTGGATTTTTATTCCTTTGGTGTGCTAAAGTATATACTGTTGTACTTTAGCCCCCTCCCCAATATCCAAAGATGGAGTTTGTTTGTGATATGGGGTCTATGCTACATTGTCAGCATTCAAACATTGTAATCTCTTAATATTGTAATTTAACCCTATTGCAAAATTTCTGATAAATGCAATGTGGCTAAACATAATTTTACATGGAAGCAGAAAAGATTTAAATTCCCCAGATTTAATGTTTATTGTTCTTAAATCTTAAAAGTTAAAAATGTTTTCGTTGGGAGGCACATATATTCGTCACTCTTGATAGCTTTTTTTCATTGACATAACATCCAAAAAAGTAAAATTTGTTGGAGTCTTTTCATGAGATGTTTGCTATCTCTTTTTGTGTTGTATAAATAGAATTTGACAGAGCAAACTAGGTTTTATATGAATATTGGAGATTTCAGTATTTATTTTTTTTGTTTCAGGAGTACTAAAACAATGTGCAAAACAATTCCTAGGACGTCTCCTAAGTGTCACACTAAATCAAAATACTAAATAGATTTTTATTTTAGTAAATCAAACTAAAAGGAAGTCAGTTTTGAGGATATAGCATTTTTGCTTCTGAATTTAATGAGTAATACTATGAAAGACTAGATCCCAATTGGAATCAGGTGGTGTTTCAAAACAGCGTCAACTACCCCAGAATTAGGGCTCTTCCTTTTTTCAGTTTAGTTCCGTTTCCCCATAGAGAGTTGTGTTTTTACAAAGGTAACGTTAAACAAAAAATTCCAGGATGTTCTCTTACTACTGAAACTATGCAAGTTTATATTGCCTTATGTACTACTTATTTGAATAATTAATTCAGTACGTGTAGTATAAATTCAACAAATTCACACTATAGTTCACTTGATTTCTAGAAGAAAGTACATTTATCCCATATGAAATAAGTTCATTTTCTTTCTGCCAGACATACTACATCAAGGCTCTTGTTTTTTCCTTACAATGTATCAGAAAAAAAATAGCCTGAAAACATAAAGTAATTGAGGACTAAGTCATTTTTAGGCAGTAGGTGTCTTATGTCACATTTCCTCCTAAAGAACATGTCTTCAAGCTACCATGAATATCTAACTGAATTGAAACTTTCTTTAGATACATAGGGGATGAAACTCATTTTCTATCGTACATCCTTTTTAAATTTTTGATAATGATTTTTAGATCATTCAATCCATTTTTTTTGTGTGTAAAATTGAGATTAACAACTTTTTTGGTCCAATTGGTGCGTTATTTTCACATGTCTAAAATAGCCTTAACAAGATATTTTTTGGGTTGATTAGTGTATCAGGAAAAAATAGGGCAGAATGTATGCTATTTTCATAGGGTTGGGTGATTCGGTACCTACGGTAAAATAGTAAAACATCAGGAGAAGAGTGTCAGAGCAGTTTCCACATGTCTTTTACATGAAAAATTGAGAATATTATGATTTAGAATTCTAAAGGTGAATGAAGCAAGTCATATTAATCACTTAGAAGAATTTATGGCTCTCACCTTCAAATTTATAAAAACTTTAGCTCTTAGTAAAAACATATCCCTGTGGCAATGTTTCATAGGTGATATCCATTGATTTATGCTTTTTGAATCACCACAGATTCAAAATTTATTGATTTATAATATTTTTAGTGGATAATTTATGGACTATGACTTACTACAACTGAATCTATCCTATATGTGACTTTGTTTAGATCTGCATGTATTCTCTGCGAGCATTAATCACTTTGCAAATGTTTAATCATTCTTTCGTTTATCTTGCATTTAAAATTATAAAGTAGTTGTAATTATAAACTCTTACTATACTAGTATTTTTTTCACGAGCAAAAAAGGTTGACATTGGGTAAAATTTAATACTCTAAATCATGAAAATATTTTTGTATGTCATAAAACTTTTCTCTAATGGTTTCCAATAATCGCCAAATACAGTGGATCATAGTTATTTAAAAAGTCTAATCTTTCATTCAAAATATCCTGGTATTTTACTGTATTACTTGCAACTACTTTAAAAATTACATTCATGAATAATATTTTTCCTTTACACATACGCAAACACATGAATGAAAACTAAGACAACACATTTAAAACAAAAAAAAATCCAATTAATTTGTTGACAAAAATAAAGTTGTTAAAATTATGAAGAAAATGTTGCTAAAATCATGCCTTGAATAATGAGTACTGTTAAAAAGAGAAATCTATTAACAGTAAAAATAAATAAATAAGTAACATCATCTTAAACAAACGGTAATGTTTTCATGATGATCTTAGAAATAATCCATGTTCATGAATTTTTCCATAGTCTTCAAAAAACTGTACAACATGGATAATATAACACAGTGATTGTCTGTGAGTAATTTTATCAGAAAAAGATCATATTTTATAAAAATACTGGGTTTTTAGGATTTGAATCATAATTAGAAAGGGACTAGAAAATGATAAATCACATCAATACAGTTTATTATTATTGTTGTTGCTGTTATTATTATTATTTATGTCTTTTACATTATTGTGTATTCCCCAGAGGTTACCCACCACCGATTCACCTATGAACTGTCACCATATTCCGTTGTGGTCTTTTTTCCCCATTTCGAGCCCTTATCCTCTCCCTCCCTCACTAAATGTCTCTCTCTCATTTGGTTCCCCTATATTCCTGCTATAAGTGAAACCATTGATATTTTTCTCTTTCTTTCTGGCTTATTTCACTTAGCATGATCCCTTCTAGCTCTATCTACGTCGTGCAAATTGCATGTGTTTATCTTTTTTGATTGCTGAATAGTATTTAATTGCGAATATGTACCACATCTTCTTGATCCAGTCATCCATTTTTGGGCATCTGGGTTGTTTCCATATCTTAGCTACTGTAAAGAGTGCTGCAATAAACATAAGGGAGCATGTATCCTTTTGGATTAATGTTTTTGTGTTCTTTGGGTAGATTCCCAGAAGTGGCATTACTGGGTCATATGGAAGCTCCATTTTTAGCAGTTTGAGGAACCGCCATATAGCTTTCCATGGTGGTTGGACCAGTTTGCATTCCCACCAGCAGTGTAGGGGAGTTACTTTTTTTCCACATCCTCGCCAACATTTGTTTCTTGCCTGTTTTTTTTAATGTATACCATTCTTACTGGTGTGAGGTGGTATCTCATTGTGATTTTGATTTGCATTTCCCTGATTGTAAGTGGTGTTGAGCATTTTTTCATCTACCTGTTTGCCATTTGAATTTCCTCTTTGAAGAAGTGTCTTTTTAGCTCTTCTGCCCATTTTTTGGCTGGATTGTTGACCTTTTTTTTTTGTTGAGACGTGTGAGCTCTTTGTAGATTTTTGTGATCAGTCCCTTATAGGTTGTAATTGTGTGCAAAATTTTTCTCCCAATTAGTCGGGTGTCTGTTTTGTTTAAAGTCTCTTTTGCTGTACAGAAGTTTTTTTAGTTTGATATAATCCCAGCTGTTTATCTTTTCCTTCACTATCTTCACTTTGGGGGATGTGTTTTAAAGATTTTACTGAGGTGTATGTCGTGTAGTGTTTTTCCTATGTTTTCTTCCATATATTTTATGGTTTCAGTTCTTACATTCAGGTCCTTTATTCATTTTGAGTTAGTTTTTGTGCATGGTGTGAGGCAGAAGTCTAGCTCAGTTTTTGTTTTTGTTTTTGTTTTTGTTTTCCTATGGGAGATAGACCAGTCTTCATCCCTACCAATAGTACATGAGGGTTCTTTCCCCTTCACATCCTTACAAACAATCATTTCTGGTCTTTTTTGTTGGTGAAAATGAACACTGGACATATTCAGTATCATAAAGCAGCATGACTTCAATATAAAAGCATAAATTAAAAAAAATTAATTCAATCCATCCTTTGGATATTGCTTGCTACTTGGACATAGATATGTACCTATAAAAGTTTGGCTTACTTTCCTTTTAATAAGATACACTTTACATTGAGCACTTTATATGTTAGAAAGTTGTGTCCACATAAGTGATTTGTTTTTATTTCACATTAATTTAACAAGGGAAAAATGTTAGGATCCTTCTTGCTTGTCTCAGCATTTAACAATAACTGGTACTCTGTCCATTGTTATCATATGTTCATAGCATCTATGTGAAAAGAAGATGAACCCATTTTCAGGTTAACAGAAAAAAAAATACAAGTAATACAGTGTCTTTAAAAAAAATTCTTAACAAATGCATTCTCACAGAAGATTCAATCTCAAAATTTTCAATATTATTACTGAACCATTCCTTTCCACTGCCATATATTTCACAATACCCAGAACATCGGAGCTATATAAATTGTGTAAAATGTCTTTGTAACCTTTTGAGTCTGAGCTTACTTATGCAGTAAATGCTTCTTCCAATTATGATAACTAGCTGCACTGTTAGCTCATCATTTCCTTGTACATCAGTTGTAGCTTTGAAGGAGTATTAGCGAAACAGGTAATTGTTGAGTAGTTCTGATAGTCTAAAAGAACTGTCTTTCCTCCAGTGATATCATCAACCACAATTGTTTGTTAAGAAAACAATTAGCATTTTGTTTCTGACCTCAAGTGTTTCTGTTCTTAAGGTTATGTAGTATAAGTTATGCTAGTAATACCTATAGCCACAATACAAGCATATTCTATCAATTTTATTGCACTATGCTTTTATATAGAAGGCATAATCTGGAATAGAAAATAAAATATTCATGACTATAAAACATAAATTAGCACAGTGAATTTATGCTAGAAGGATAGGATTGAATACACATATTAGAAAATAAAAAAGTTTTACAAACTAATCTGTTTATATTTTATGAAACCAGAAAAAGAAGAAATTTAATCCAATGTAAGAAGAAGTAAAATTAGATCAGAAATCAATAGAGAAAACTAATGAAAAGAAAAACTGATTCTCTGAAAAGATCAATAAAAATGATGTAACTCACTATACTATATGAGAAAAATATAAACTAATAATGTCAAAAGCAAAAGGATGGATATCATTACAGACTATGCAGGTATCAAAAGATTAATAAAATAAAATGGAAGATTATAAAACCCTTGGTAGACAATGTAGGAGAAATATAAATGGACTTGGGTATGAGGATGACTTTTTATATATATTGTCATATAAATAATTTATAATTCGGAATTCATTAGAATGAAAACATTCTGATCTGAAAAAGACAATGTCAAGAAAATTGGAAAACAATTCATAAGCTGAGAGAAAATATTTGAAAAAGACACAACTGATAAAGGACTGTTATCAAAATATACAAAGAATACTTAAAATTTAATAATAAGATAACAAATGACTTGAAAAATGAGTCAAAGATCTTACAATACTACATCTGATTCACAAATGGCAAATAAGCACATGAAAACATGTTCCATATCAAATGTCATCAAAAATGCAAATTAAGGCAACAATTAGATCACCTATTGGAATAGTCAGTATGTGAATCTGACAACAACCAATGATATTAAGGATATGGAACAACAGAAACTCATTCATTACTGGTGGGAACAGTTTCAAATACTGCCATAAAATAGAGGGCACTCTTACCATAAGATTCCCCAGTCATGCTTCACATTACCTAAGGAGGCTGAAAACTTATATCTACTCAAAACCAGTCACACACATATATATAGAAACTTTATTCATAGTTACCAATATTTGAAAATAACCAAGATGTCCTTCAGTAATTAATTGGATATAAAAAAAAGCAAAACAAACAAACCAATATGTATTTTTACTTATCTAAATAGGCATATCCCAGGGACTTTTAAGGCAGTGAAAATATCCTGCCTCTATGATACTCTAACGATAGATAGAGTGCATTATATATTTGTCCAAAACCATGGAATGCGCAATACCAAGACTGAACCACAATGTAAACTGATGACTTCGGGTGATCATGGTGTGTCAGTGTATACTGTCAATTGCAGCAAATATACTACTATGGGGGGATAGATTATAATGTTGATAATGGGGGAGACTATGACTGAGAGGGACAGGTAGTATATGGGTGAAAAACTGTAACTTTCTCTTGATTTTTCTGTGTAACTAAAATTGCTCTAAGAAATTGAACTATTTAAAAGTAACATAAATTATAGCATAATCAAATGAATTTGCACTTATGCTTCAAATTAGGCATTCCATCCCCTCCCCCAACTCTAGAGGTACAGATGCTCTCCAGTAACAGTGCAAAGGTTCCCTGAGATCACATGAGCCAGTATTGTCAGTTTTTAATGTTTATGAAAAATGTAATAATTATTTTCAATGGATGCTTCTAATAGTTCAATGACAACTAATTCCAAAATGCAAATGCATGATGAAGATGACTCAACCTACATGAACAAAAACAAGCAAATGTGAATTTGCAAGTATTTCAAAACTATCTCTTTATATTCTTCTCTTTATAATCCACACTCAACCCCTAAATTGATGAGTTGATTCAAAATAAACATATTTCACCACTGCAGATAACCAGACTGAGACTCAGTAAAAAGCTTAAAATCTAATAGAGTAAAAATTCAATAAAGGCAGAAATCTGATCTGTGATGTTGATCCCTCTGCAGTGCATGCAGTTACTACAAAATTACCTAGCACATGTTAACTACTGTATATTTGTAAAAACAAAAAAAGTATGAGTAAATAATAGCAAGACAGAGATCAAGTGATATGTTTCAACCCTATAGTCACATTGTAATCTCTGTCCTTTAGTCTTCTTAATAGGAAATTTCCCCCTCTTACATTTGCATGGCTTACATTTGCATGGCTCTTACATTTCTTACATTAGACTCTTACATTTGCTGGCTTAACTTGGTAACAAATACATTGAGTTTTGATGGAATACTCTTAGTAACTGTCTTATTACTGTGTAGCTACTTTACAAAGTTATTCAAGGATGTAGTCTGAGATAAGGACCTGGAATCATTTCCTCCTTGTCCATCTTTACCATCAGATACAAAACTAAAAAAAAAGTATAAAATGTAATTGTTTTTACAATAAAAATCATAGAATGTGTATTTTGTAAGCTATTATAAGACCTGAAGCAAATAATTGCTGCTACAATGTCCTTCCTATGATATTGATCCATTGTCATTCAACTACTTATTGTTTAATTATACCATAGTTTTAGATAAACATAATTAAGCAATTTTATAACATATGACATTGGATTTTAATGATCTAAAATTTGCTTGGCTGTAAAATTCTTTTTCTTCCCTATGTTTTCATTGTTTGCTTCCTTTGCCCTTATTTTCTAGGCTGTTTGAAATGCTGTCCTGCTTACCACTTCCTTGACTCCATGACTCTTTTTATGACTCTTCAGAGCAGTGAGAGGGGTCCTTTTTTTTTTTAACATTTTTTAAAGGTTTTTAATTATTATTATTTATTTATGCATACAAGCTGTGGTACAGACTAGAGGTGTGGGGTGGCAAGAGGGTTCATCACAGACAGAGTGGGGAGCAGAACAGGCAGATCCATGGAAATACAATGCTGAGGGGAGCAGCAGGCGAGGCAGGAGAGGTCTGTCTCGCCATGTGGGAATCTCCCTGGCTGGGCGTCAAACTCGCGTCTCTGACAGCTCCACAGCTCAGCCCTTAACAACTGTGCCACCAGGGAGGCCTGAGAGGGGTTCTTTGTATAACAGGTAATATGTTTACACTGCTACTTTGCCCATAAGATGCTTTGCTTCTTGAACGACAGTGACTGTGTCATGTGATCTTTTGTATTTGTCCATTATTAATGTTCAATAAATATTTTATGAATGAGTGAATAAATTAATTTCACTGGCCTCCTTAAGAACAGAGCTGATATAACCATGGTTCTGAAACTTTAATGCTTATCAATGGAACATGTAGATATTTCCTTTCCTTTCATCCAATATTTTAATCACCAGAACTCTACTAAGTAGAATTTTAGCATTTTAGAAATATGATAATGCAAACACCTTGATACTATCTGACTCATTATCTATTATATTCCTTTTAGCATGATTTTGAACAACACTTTTAATATGCTGTATTTGGATTCAAAACCTGATATGCACGATAGCATTAATTCAAATACTTGATTAACTATAATGCCACATTTCCCTGACATTATATATAGCAGATAATTTATTATTCTTGTGGCAATGATATTAATATTCTAATGAAATAAATCTATTTAAGCCTATCATAAAACTCCCTGATTGATTTAATATACACCAAACATTTCCTACATGGATTTAACATGTTTTAATGTGCTATATACTTTTTCTAAAAATGTACAATGTTTTTTTTTTTATTTTCTGCCGGATAAATTTAAGAAATTAAAATAATACCTGAAACCTCAATAGCTAATAACCATATCCCTACTACAGTTTTCTCTTTGGAGTACTTATGAAATGAAAATAATATCTGAAGAGTCAATAATTAATATCATCTCCTTGCTACAGTTTTTTCTTAGGAGTATATCATGCATATAATACAGCCTTAGAGTTTTCCGTGAGATATTTAACACTATGGAGCCCTGAGGATGCATTTTAACAACAGAGTATTAAGAGGAAAATATTTCCCTTTTGGGAAAGGGGATGTTCCAGTGATATAATGCGTAATAAGGCATTGAGCTTCTAATCTTGGAGGCTTGTGGGTAATGAGGAGATAAAAAACAAATAAAATAAGTGGAAGCAGTTGGCTCAATGTTAGATAACAACACAGTAATCTGAACCCTCAGCAGTGGCTAGTATGGCGACAAGCCTGACTAGAGGACTTTCTAAATTACATACCAGTCAGCCATGGCCACTGAATTAATAAGTAATCAGACACCAGCAGATGGGAAACACCACTGATTCGTACTTTGCTTTCTTATCTATCTTAAAACCAGTTGCTTTCACATAGTGAATTCTGAGCTGAAAATAATATGCAAAGTAAAATAATATACATGCTGTGTCTTCTTGAAGGCATAACATTGTCATTATGAAAAGTTGTAATAGAGTGGTAGAGTTCTGAAACAGAATTCAATGTCTAATTATAATTGACATTGTAGTTCCTATGAATCATGTCACTGTATAATAGACAAAAGATGAAATTCTAGGACCTTTAAACTCTCCTGGGCCAGATGTGCTTTTTGGAGAAGGTCAGGAAAATGTTATAGTTCCAGATAACTATAACGCAACATATTCAATAGTATGTATTTAACTTTACATTTGAGAGACTTTAGGTTCAGCAAATGAAGACTTACAAAGGAAAACACCACTATTTTTATCAGCACATTTGTTCCAAAGGAGCTTTCATGTCTGTAAATTTTATTTTCTTTTCACCTCATCTTCATTTCTGCTTTCCATGCTGACTACTTATAATCCCCGAATTAATTAATAGGACTTAGATTATTTCCATCTTACTGTTCACCATTTTGATTCTTGACTCATTTGCACAAAATGGCTAATGTAACTCCCAGCTTCATGTCGGTATTTCAAGCATAGTACTCTCACTAATTTCATGTAATAAATGAATACAGAGTATATAAGCTCTTTGTTCCAAATTATCCCCATATTCAGAGGCAAATCTGGGATTTGAACTAATCTATGTCATCTGAGATCAGTGATCTTTATCTCGATCTATTTGCTATGATGTGTTTAGTGAAATTCCACTCATTCTTCACTCATATGAATGTCAGTTATCTGCTTCCTAAACATAAGATAATCACTATGTCCTGTCTTCTTCATGAGCACAAAACTAATTCAAAGATATATATCCTATCATTTAAGAGACTAGACATCCTTCACATTTTTTTTAATTCAAGGAGATATGATTCAAGTATGTTTAATTTTTTAATCACATTATTTTTATTGAGTTAATCTTGGTTTACAACACTGTATGATTGAGAGACAATGGATCACCATCTTCAATTGTATACTATCATAGCACACCCACCATCCAAGCACCACAATCACCCACCATTGTCCACTGGAACTCTTTCTAATTTTGTCCCACCTCTTATAGCATCAGTTCTAAGATAAGATTTCTAGAGTTTGTTTTGATTTATTTTTGTATGTTCCTTTGTTTTGTTCCTTTGCATGTGCAAATGATCATTGAGCATTTGTTTTATTCCGGACCTATTTCATTTAACACAACTCTTCCTGTTCTATCCATGTTGTTGCAAATAGCAAGAATCTTTTTTTTTTTTCCCAATAGCTGAGCAGTATTCTACTGTGAATATATACACCTTCTTTATCTACTCATCAGTCATTGAACACTTAGGTTGTTTCTATAACTTGACTAATAAATAGTGCTACATAGAACATAGGAAAACACATATTATACATAAATCAGTGATTTTTGCATTCTTCAGTTAGATACTTAGGAATGAAATCACTAGATCCTGTGGTTGATCTATTTTTAATAATCTGAGGAACCTCCATACCATTTTCCATAGGGGCTGGACCAATCTACATTGCCATCAACAGTATAAGAGGGCTTCCTTTTCTCCACACTTGCCAGCACTTATTTCTGGCCTTTTAGAAATAGGCCGTTCTCACAGACATGAGATGTCACCTCGTCATCCATCTTTTGTTCATAGAAAGTTGACTGTCTTATTTGTTATCTCTTTTCTGGGACTGTCTGTGACAGTCTCCAATGTCCAAAATATGTTCCAGTTTTGCCCCAAGACACAGGAGTCTCTGGGCATATTGTCCCTCTCTTTAACTCTAGATGAACCTCTTGAGAGTGCAGCAAGGAACCACCTCTGTCACTATTTTGATTAGAAACTTCAGAATTCAAATTATTTAATATATAGAAATAAGTATATCTATATCTATCTCTCTATATATATATATTCCATAGATAATTTGCTATAATAGCTATATTTATAATATTTGTAAGAAACAAATGCAACATATTGTGTCAGAACTGTCCTAACTTTTATGGATATTTCTCTTTCTAAATGCAAGAAAATCTCCACACTTAGAATTTAAATAAGATATGCATACAATTAAGAGAACAGTAAGACTGCAAATGAAGTTTTGTCTTAAGACAGATTTATAAAGTATAATAATTTTGGGAAAATGAAAAGAACTTCACACTCATAATAATTTTCCTTATTACCAGTTTCAAAATTGAAAGAACAGGGTAGAATGTGGCTTTTAATTGTAATAACATTATTATTTTTTCCCAGTATTAAAGTATAATTCCAGGGGGCTCCCTGGTGGTGCAGGGTTTAAAGCCTCAGCGCTATCAAGCTGTCACCAGCCACTGAGGCCTGAGTTCCATCCCAAGCCAGGGGGCTAACCCACATGGCGCAGCAGAGCTCTCCAGTTTCTCCCGCTGCTCCCCTCAGCAGTGTACTCCAGTCGATCTGCCTGTTCTGCTCCCCACTCTTTCTTGGTGAATCCTCTCACCACCCTCACACCTCTGGCCTACACCCCAGTTCTTGCATGCATAAATAAATAAAATAAACCTTAAAAAATGAATAATTCCACTGTGTGTTTTGTTTTAATTATTTTACAATACAAGATAATAAATTTTGTAAAACATCTGCAAAATTTACAAACTCAAATACTCATAAATTGAACAAATACGAGATAGTCCACTTAATTCAAGTCTTTTATGACATATGAGAGATATTTGCATAGTAGGAAATGTCTGCACCAGAAAAAAATAAAAAAAAAAAACAGTACAAATGTAATGATGTAATGCAACATAACTCAGCTTTGGTTATTAGAGTTGTAAAAGGTCTAGCGGGATTGTGGAAAATCAGAAAGTCCATGGTCTTATATAAATTAGCCTACCACTCACCAGCGTTTGTTATTGCCAGAATGTCTGACATTTCAAGATAATCTGTAAAACCACACTTTAAATGAATTCTTCTAGTTTTTAAATGTTGGCTCAAAACAGCTATGTGCCAAACAAAATAAATCTACATGCTAAATCTGTCCTTTAGATCACCAGCATGCAACTTCTGAAATATTGGCTTTGGTTTCAAACAGTCTGTCAGATGTTTTTCCGAATACAGAAGAAAATTATCAGATGACATCAATCAAAATTCTATTTGTGATTCAGTTGTCAGAGCCAGGCATTTATTTGTTTAATTTTAGATGCTGGTCAAAGGCTACAAACTGCAGTTAGAAGATGAATATGTTCTGGGGTTCCAATGCACAGCAGCATTGTGATTATAGTTAATAATTCTGTATTATATGCTTCAAAGATGCTGAGAAACTAGACCTCAAAAATTCTCATTACAAGAAAAGAAATAATAATTATGTGGCATAATGGAGGTTTTAGTTAATATTATGGTGGTAATTTTACTGCAATATGTAAATGTACCAAATAAATACTTTGTATACCAACTTAAACTTATTCAATGCCACATGCCAATTATATCTTTTTTTAAGCTTTTTTTTTTTAATTTATGCATACAAGCTGGGGTGCAGGCCAGAGGCATGGGACGGCGAGAGGGTTCACCAAGACAGAGCGGGGAGCAGAACAGGCAGATTGACGGCAATACACTGCTGAGGGGAGCAGCGGGCGAGGGAGGAGAGGTCTGCAGTGTCATGTGGGAATCTCCCCGGCCAGGCGTCGAACTCGTGTTGCCGCTGCCGACAGCTCTCACGTTGCCGCAGGAGGACCCGCCAATTATATCTTTTCAAAAAAATCTTAAATATTCTGCCATTTTCATTTCCGTTTATTCTTCACACAGTAGCCACAGTGATCTTGTATTGGCATAAAGGCAAGTCATGTCAATTTTCTGCCAAAACCATTACCAAGTTTCATTTATAATAAAAAGTCAAAATCTTACAAGTTCCTTTATGACTTTCCCTTATTAACAATACAATAATGGTCAGGTCCCCTATATCTCTTACCTCCTTCCCCTCCAACCCTAGCCTCCTTGAAGTTTCTCAAAACTTCCAGAAACCTCTTAATATTACTGTTTTCCTACCCGAATTTCTCTTTCTACTATCTCTTTATAACCAACTCTCAGGTTTTCATTTAAAAGACATTTACTCAATAAGCCCTTTCTTGACTCTCTTAACTAAAATTGCAACTCCCTATTCCTGCTTCCTACTAGTATTCTTGCCTGTTTAATTCTCTGTTCACTCCACCATCTAATATGTATATCATGGATTTGTGGTATTTATTCCTGTTATAGAATGTTTTTGCATCATTGAGTTATTTTCTATAAACCTCACGCATCTGATTAAAAATGGATCATTTTCCTATACCCTTAATAAAACTGAGAGCATATCATTATGCTCTCAATCTGCAAAGAACATTTCAGGGGATAGTATGGATCAATTCAATGTTTTCTGATGACTTGCTTTATTAAAGTGATAGAGATTAGTGAGCTAAGGATAATTAATAATTAAAAATAGGATGGCTCTTGTAAATATTTAGTCTCCAGCATGTCTTGACTATTGATTAAAATATGTGATGAGTTACTCAAGTATTTAATGAAGAAAGGGATTAGCTGCCCTCCAAAATATTTTTATATTATATAGTCACAAATGCATTTTTTACAATTATGTTTAAATACTATTTATTGGGAAGGCAAGTAGTACTGATATAGCATAAGTTAAGCTATGTCATTCCTCTTTTTCAAAATCCTCTAATGCCTCTTTACATCACTCATAATAAAGCTAAAATTATTACAGTGACTTGTTCAACCATGTCCTTTAGGTCTCTATTCAAATGTAACCTTTTGGTGTTGCACTGCTGATGATAATAATTAAAGTTATAGTACTTGCAGTCTTCGTCTCTTCTACATTTGATTTTTCTGGTGTTTATTTACTTATTCATGCCTTTGCCACTACAAATATGGTGATGTAACATTCCCTCAAAATTTCATTTGTTATATTTTGCACCTGCACGTTTGCTATTTAAAATTCCTCCTCTCATTTTTTAAAAACCTGGGTCAGCAACTTAGAGAGTTGGAGGGATTTCATTTTCCTTTTTCAGCAGATGACACTGTGGTTTTATTTTATTTTGGTTCTAGTTTACTGCTATAGGTAGTTAAACTGGTCTGAGCAGATGCTCTATCAACAGCTGGGGCGACAACATTGAGGGGGCCAACAACTTTTGCAAATGTGCTAGAGGAGAGGACTGGCTTGTCATATGACAACACTGAAAACTCTTTTCTCTGAGTTCCTAGACCTGAAACTTGGTTATCTACTTCCAACAAATGTCACACTGTACATAAATTTCATAAGGAAAGGAAGTAGAACATTTTAGCTGTTGTTTTCTTCGTTGGGGCCCTGGCCTGTGCGGAGCATCCCAGCTCCTTTTCTATGGTCTTCTGGACTAAGAATGTGTGCCTCTATGCTGTCTCCATTCTCTGCAGGCCCCACGACCAGGAGGAAGCCCTGCTCTCTGTGCCTCTGACATGGATAGCATTCTCCATGTATTTCTCTGTACCCACTTTCAGTTCAGAAATCTGTCACTCTCCAGGGTGTCCTCTGTTAATTTCTGAGGTGATTTTTCAATCTCACCCCACATTGTGGAATTCCCTCAGGGGGGTATTTTTCAGTTGTTCCTCTTCTATGCAAAGGATGGAACTGCCTCAATGCCATCTTGGTGATGAACTACAACATTTTTCTTCTGCTAAATTTAATCAGTAAACACATTAATCTGACAAATTTGGTCTTGATCCTATTCTTGGTACTTGAAATATGTTAGTGGACAAGTGATGTAGAGTCAAATCCATACAACTCTCAAGGAACAACTCATCCCAATCTTATCCAAGCTCTTCCAGAGTATATAGGATATTAAAATTTTCTTCAATCACTGTAAGATTCCAGATAGCCCTACAAAGAAAATCCATATTGGATGTTAATATTTTGATCAAATTTGATTATTAAGCTCTATCTGACTGCTCAGAAATTAAAATTAAATGTAGTCTTCTTGAACTTTAAACTAATAACTAAGCAGATTATTTTAAAGAATTTTCTTGCCCATCTCACTTAAAAGTCAAAAGACCAAAAACTTAAGTTAAATTTAAATCTAAAACTATTCTCCCCAATTCCTTCTTCTCTTGAGTCCCACAATGATTATTTCTCAAAACTTAATTTTTATTTCTGCAATTGCAGTCTGCACTGTTTTGCATGATAATTGGTTAAATCCTTCAGAGTCTCTGAAACTGTACTGGTTCAATATTAAGTCTGCAATGCGACTAATTATTAATTGTTAAAAGTGTACAATTTGGTATTTTTCAAATGTGTATAGGCATATAATGATAATGTGTGTGTGTGTGTGTGTGCGTATATATATATATTTCCATCATTCCAAAATTCTCTAAAAATCTTGTGTCAACCTTAAGCCAATCTCTGGGCCCTGGCACCCCTTCAACTACTTCCTATCATTAGAGTTTTGACATTCTAGAATTTGGTATAGCACAATTAGGTATATAGATTTTGTGTTCTTCTTCTTCCTCTTTCAAGATACATCATTATTATTCCTTGTTTTCAGCAGTACATAGTCCTAAATTGTAAACAACTCAAATGTCCAAAATATCACCAAAGGGTAGAATAAATTTTTATATACTTATGAAAAGGAATTATTCATACTTTAGAGAACAAAATATTTAGAAACACAATCATCAAAATACTAGCTACACAGGGCCTCCCTGGTGGCGCAGCAGTTAAGTGCTGCGCTGTCGAGCTGTTGGCAGCGGTGACACGGGTTCGATGCCCAGCCAGAGAGATTCCCACATGGCGCAGCTGACCTCTCCTGCCTCACCCGCTGCTCCCCTCAGAAGTGTATTTCTGTCGCTCTGCCTGTGCTGCTCCCCACTCTGTCTCTGGTGAACCCTCTCGCCGCCCACACCTCTGGTTTGTACCCCAGCTTGTATGCAAAAATAAATCTTTTTTTAAACAAGAATTAAAAAAAAAAATACTAGCTACACAATCATCAAGTTCAGGAAGCAAATCTATCCTCATCCCAAAACCAAGTTGTTTAAGGTACTAATACTTAGTGTTACTGAAGTCCAAGAGAGAGTTCTATTAGCGTAGAGTGAAGGAGTGGATACAGAAATGTGTCTTTGGTTTAGGCAAAAACCAGGAATACAAGGCAGTCTGGATCACACACTCATCTGTGCCAGTTGTCTGGAATCCATGATGAATTCATAACACTCAATTAGGAAGAGTCCCAACAAGAATTTAGTTTTTTTGTTTTTGTTTTTGTTTTTTTGTTTTTTTGTTTTTCACAACACATTTGCTGTATCTAGTAGCCAGACATTGTCTGGCTCTTAGGCAAGGTCCCCACATTTGTTTCAGTGGGAGAATCATAGTCAGATTACTAAATTGAACCTGCTATTTTACAGAAATGTGTGCCAGGGAAAGAAACCAGGTGTGGGGTGAATTGGTATGAATCAAACTTCAGATATGTGCTCCTCAAAATACCTTTCCTGCTATTTTGAATATTACAAATTATTCAGTAATGATCATTTTGCACAAAAAGTATACACATACCCACTCACTATAATAATCTCACCTTAAAATGCACTCCAGTATTTTTATTGAATATTTTTTCATTCTTGAACTTGTGGACAAATCTCTATATCCCTCTACAGAATCCTCTATGGCCCTGAAAGGCAGAATGGAATTTGATTCAGTGTATTTAGTCATGTCTACATAAGCCTAGCTCTAACAATTTAAAGTTGAAAATTCCCCTGTGCTCTATAGAACAAGCAAAGTCAGATGCTTTGCATTTTAACTGCAGTAGAAATTGTACTTCACATAAATGCTTAAAAAGACTGGAAATATCCATTTTCCTGGAATCAAATCTTTGCTTCAGCCATATATCCCTAGGAATCCTGCACCTGTATTGTAAGCTAGCAAAAGCATGCTAACTGATATTGCTTGAGATTGCATAAGTGGCTTGGGACTGTGAACTGTTATCTTGACCACCTAAAACTAGTATTGGAGAGATTATCTATTATTTTTACTGTTTTTATTAAAATGTTGCCTTAATTTGCGTCCACTTACTAAGAATTCTGTAACCCTCTGACATTTATGAGATGTTCTTTTAGTTGCCATAGAATTCACTCATCTCTCTTTGCTTTCATATTTTCTTATGTTCACTTAAAGCCATTCACTTTTATGTATTTGTCTCTGATATTCCCAAGGAAACCAACATTATCCTAAGATTCAAATAATTTTGCCTTCCCCCCTCTTTTATAAACACAGCCACTCAACTGTAGTTATTGTCTCCATAAACAGGAATTATGACCAAATTCAAAATGCATAGCCCAAGAAATAAGTTCAAATAACTAGCAGTCATTAACATCAAAACTCTACTCAAATCCTAAATTTTAAGGCAAAAGTAACATAACTAGAGTCCGTTAAAAAGAAAATAAGTAACCCTCCTCTGGAATACTTTGTGTTCAGCTTGCTATGTACCCAGTCAGGCAAAAGGTAATTGGTTTCTCCGAAGGGCACTCCATAAATAGGTGTGCCTTCTCTGGTGAGGCTAATGAAAAGTGAAGAATTTCAAAAAAGTTTAATTGATTAAGTAGAGGATAATATAAGACCATTATTTTTAATAATACTATTTTTTAAGAATTTAGAAATCATATTACCCAAATACTAACAATATAAAGTCAAGAAAGTGATCTCCATACAGGAAGTCTGACCCAGTTCCATTTGTAACATGGAGAAACAGAGCACCAACCATGCTTTCCACTATATACAAATAGATCTTCAAGGAAAGAGCAATCTGAACTACACATGCCCAGTTTATTCTTCCCAAATTTCTAACCAGCCAAGTTACTCCAGTTTCTCTAGGGTGGACTGATTAATAGGAAGGGGATGGTTCAGCTATTGGAGCTCCATGACTATAAGAAACTATCATGATTGAAGATAATTTCTCCAATTCAATTCTTTCTCTTGAAAGTATAGATTTGTATTATCTAAGCTGCCTTATCAAAAGTTCTTAGAAAACTGAAAATCAAAAATCTAGATTTTTTTAAATGACCAAAGTTATGCCGCATATTGATAATCATGACCATATTAAAAATATTTTTTGATCGAAGAGTTCCTTTCCTTCTCAAATATAGAAAACTGGAAAGAAAAAATCTGCTCTATAAAAGATAAAAAGGCTGACAGAATGAAAAAAAAAATTAAGGAGCAAAATTTTACTCCAAAAAAGAAGGGCTGCCAGGGATTGTTTCATGGGTGGCAGAACATGAAAGAAAGACTTAAATGACAGTTAATGAGTAAGATAAATGAGATGTTTTAAAGAACTGTGAAAAGGATGAGTGTCATTCTAGAGTGACAATGTAGAACTTCTTGCAGTCCCAGATAAAAGTGGGACTTGCATTCCGTTGCAGATTCTCTTTCACAGATCTTTATCTGGTGCTTTCAAGAAAGACTGGGCAAAGTAAATGCGTCCATAAGGGAGGCTCTGTCCCTCAGTGACTGTAGAGAGGAATATATGGCTGCTGTTGGGAAGGATCAAATTCTATACTCTACTGCAACATAACAATTACACAAATTCCACGCATAGGACATAGTCATCTTTGGGGGTTCATTATTCTCTCTACCACAATGATGCAGGGCAATCACACTTCATCTCTGGTTTTTTATTTGTAAAATCATGACATTGTCTTATATAATTTCCGAGGTTCTTTCTACCTCTATCAGTAAGTACTCCAATCTGACAAAAGTTAATATTTAGTGTTATAACTGGCAATTCATTAAATTTGAATTAATTATCCTGAAAAATATAACGGAATCTGGAATCTGTGTAATTGGTAATTGTTCGGTTGTATGGCAAGAGGGAATTAAGATTGCAGATGGAATTAAATTTGCTAATCAACTGATGTAGAAAGTAAAAAAAAGAGACAATCAAATTACAGAAAAGTTAACCCAATTGATAAGTAAGTTAGGATTTGAATGAAAGATATTTTAAGAGATCATTCAACACTTTGGATAATTCCTAATTTTTATTGTATTTAAAGAAGATATTGCTTCCAAAGAAATTCATTCATCAATTGACATTTTCAAAAGTAGTTTTTTGTTTTACATTGCCCATTGCTCCAAGGTAATAGGATATTCTTGTATATGAGTCTAGAATAGTGGTCATACATATGTGAAACCACTACATTTTTAACTTTCAACAAAAATATACAATTACATAATGACATTCAAATGTCCTTCTTTCAGTTAGAACAGAAAGTGTGTCTTTGAATGATATTTATTCTATGTGCATATTCAAACCATTGTATAAAGATTCACTTGCAAACAATCAAAATGAATAAAATAATAATAAATATTAATGTATTTCTCACTTGTATCACATGCTTTCCTGACCAATTAATACACATAATTAAATTAAACTCTGATAATTGCTGTATGTGAAACATTGTTAGTATTCCTATTTGGTAGAAGAGAAACTGAGATTCAAAGAAAAAAATTAACTTGCTCAATAATACACAGGAAATTAGTGTTTGCAAAGATTTAATAATTTGGATATTTGAAAGAACTAACTAAACTTCATTGTGCTTATTCACAATAATATTTTTATTAAAAACTATAGATGAGAGAGGGCAGGCAAGCAATGGGCATGTGAGAAGCAACGAGGCAAAAATCTTACCAGGGTACTTGTGCACACAACCCATGCTTTTGTCTCAGGATCACTGTCTGTATTCAGAATACTGACTTCAGTATAGCTCAAGGCAGAATTTCCACTGGGTCGTTATATGCCCCTCTGGTCAGCAAGTCAAGCCAGTCAGTTTAATTATTTAAGATAGATGAAAGCCATCAGTAAACAAAGCAGCTCTGGGTGTAGCCAAAGGAATTTGTGAGTTTAAATGGCACATCAAAAATTCCACTGAGGTATCCCCAGAGAAAAAGCTAGAGATTTCTAGGTTCAGTAGTAAATGAGCTCTGTCCTACACCTTGTTGGAACTTGGATTTTATCCTTGGCATTCTGGCTCAAGAGACCATGCTCCTCAAACTACATTATTGGATCCACCAGGGAAAATTTACTATTCATTTGGCTTAATATTGCTTACTAAAGATGTGCTAATATTAATAATGTATCAAATGCTCATAATCTTAATAACTAACACAAAACTTTAGGGCATATGGAATTTGTATAAGCATTCCATTTTACAAGCAAAGAAATTAAGGCTTAGAAAGGATATATAATTTTATATAACTGTCATATGAAGCTCTTTTTCTCCAGCCATCCAGCCATCTTGTACATTGTGACAAATTTAAAATTTGGAGCTATACTCCTTAGACTGTATAGTCCTGGTTCAGCCCCTAACCAATATGTGCTTTTTACCAATTTCTTAATCATGTTGTGCATTGCTGTTTTATTTCTAAGTAGGAATGATTTTGATGATATAAATATACACACACATGCACACAACATAATCCTCATTATTAGAATTAAATAAATTGATGTATGCACAGTTTTCAGAATACAGCCAGACACAAAATGCTGTATCAGCATTAGCTATATTCCTCATTCAGTAAATGTTTACTGAGTGTTTATAGGATCTGTTCTAGACACAGGGGATACATTAGTGAATAAACCAAAATCAATGCTTTCGGGGAGTTTATATTCTAGTGGGAGAAGGTAGACAATGCTTAAACAAGTAAACAGGCACCATATCAAGTGATACCATCAAGAAAAATTAAGCAGATAAATGATTTAGAGAGTGATGGATGAAGGGTGAGGTTATTTATTCCATAAGACTTGAAGCAAAACCTAACAGAAATGAGGAGTGCGTAATGCAGACATCTGGGAATGAACACTAATGACAGAAAATGGAAAATGCACTGAAGCAGGCCTATGATTGTTTAGTGTAGGGAACAGCAATGGAAGGCAGTGCAGCTGATACAGTGTGGAAGGTGAAAAAAGGAAGTCATAGGAGACTAGGTCTTTAAGATATGGAAGAAAGGCTGGGGGGAGTGATCAGAGTATATAAAGTTCTTATGCCTTTAATAGTAAGTTGGAAGCTACTGATGTGTTGAAGGATGATCATTAACAAAATCAAAGTTACATTTAAAAAGATATCATTAGTAAATCTGATTGCAGATTTGAGGCAACAAGAAGAGGAAGGTTAGAGGTGGGGAGTAAAAGGGATAGGGGCCCCAATGGATTTTGGTGGAGGATTATTGGTGCTTTGCTGGCAAGTGTGGTGTGATAATACACAAGTGAAGAGATGTTAAACTATAGCCCTAAACTAACTACAGTGATGTAAATCAATACACCTCAATGAAAACAGATACAACTAAAACTTTAGAAACACAAAATATATTTAAATAAAATAAAATATGCCGCTCCTTCATGGCAGGAAGATTGTATGTATGAAGAGTGGCAAGTTTGGGGAGATATTATTTGAGCAGAACTGATTATGCCTCAACAAGGGCAATAGATTAATTTAAGAAATAGTGTTCTAAACTGAATATATTTGAAAAATAACACCAGAATTTAAATCAGGTCTGCTTAACTTCAAATCCCATGAGTTTACCTGTAACTAGTCCTGGGACAAGTACCTTACTCCTGATACCCAGATCCTAAGGTATCACCAAATAGTCTTTCTGCTTCTCCAGCTGATGAGGGGACACTAATTATGCTAATCCCTTTCCGCACCATGAGATACAGTGTTCCCTACAGTATCTCCACTCATTTTACATTCTCTTCCTAGAAAACCCACTCCCATTTTCTTAATTATTGTCCATACACAGAGGCATTGCAAATCTGTAACTTCTAACATGTTTCTAACTGTTTCTGAGGCAGTTTATAATTTTCTATGGGGGAAAACAAAACAAAACAAAAATGGCTTCTTTATCTTTCAGGCATAACAAAATTAAAACTAAGATGAATATCTAACACTCTCTCCTTCCCCCCTAATACACACTCATAAATCTACTTATTATCCAATGAACAAAGATAAATGTACGCTTCTTTAATTCTGGTTTCTATCTCAGTGAATGACAACATTTTGAAAATGACAACTAAAAATGAAAAGAAGATTTCAATTTATACATCCACTTTTAACAATCAGTAATGGCTGACTGGATTAGAAAATGAAAAACACAACATAGTTTATCTCTTACATCTCTTTCACATACACAATTGGAGGTTAGTTTAATGTTGTAAAGGTTACTTTAAGAAAAGTGAAATATATTGAAGGATACAAGTGTATCAGAATAGGTTAATTTCATTCTAAATTTTAAGTAAAATTCCACATAGTATGCAATATTACAATATTGAATACATTTTTAATTTGTGATTAATGATATATTTGATTAGAGGAGTATCTATTTGTTCAAAAGGCACTTAGTACCTCGGATGAGTGAATTTTAGAATCTGTGACTTACAGGATACACTTAAGATTAGGAATCTCTAAAGCATCCCTCAACAGTCTTTCAGTCTGTGTGACCAGGCTTGGTAACAGTGATCTTGAACCTTTATGATAGCTAATGCATTTTTAAAAACTCTAGTGATTACACCATTCTTTATTTTGTATTAGAGTTGTGAAGAGACTTGAATATAGGAAATATAATGAAATCCAAACTACTTAACATGCTGTTTAAACATTTTTACAAACTAAATCTTAATAGCTGGTCTACCTGCTCCATTGCTTACCCTTTAAGTGAACCGCTGCACCACCAGGGAGGCCCCAAAAGTGCATCTTTAATGTCTAGAAACTAAATCAATGCTTCTTTTCCTCATACCTTGATTTCTATCCTATAGCAATTACTTAGTCTGAGGGTTGTCAGGATTACCAAGCATTTTACAACATAGTGTATCCCCAAGGGCCCAGTGTTTTGTTGATACTACAATCTATTGATGTTTTCACTGCTTTTTCCAAAAGACAAGTAAAGTTAGTTGACTGTTCTAAATTTATAATTTGATGCCTTTTTGGGTATTTTTAGTCACAGCTATGATCTCTTTTTGCAAATGCTGTGTGTGACTGTAAGTTAAGAGTTCAACAGAGTACCTACTGTGAGCTCAGCAGTTTCCTTAGATACTCACTCTTTTTAATTTATTCAAGAAAATGTTTTGAATATATTTTTAAATATGTATTTCTACAGCTTTTTATTACTGGAGTTATTGTCCATTGAAGTTATTTGTAATAAAATTCAAACACAACTCTTACCTCCATTCCCACCCATTTTTCACAACTAAATCTATGAACATTGTACCATTAACACCTTGGTCCTACCCCAGTCCCTGAATCTGAAACTAATAAACAGTCATAGCTGGAAATAGTCATAGCTGGAAATGACATTTTTTAAAAATGATACATATAACTTTTTCAATGTGTCCTTAAAGACTAAGATACTGCTTTTCAACATACCTGAAAGACTAGATTTTCTAAACCAAACTGTCATGGATTGCTTCTGCTGTCTCTCTCTCTCTCTCTCTCTCTCTCTCTCACACACACACACACACACACACACACACACAAGCACACACACACGCACACACACACACACGCATGCACACACACACACACACACACTCCTCACAGGCACAATCGCAAAAACAAAAATGCCTAAGAGTCAGAAAATGAAAATTGGAAAAGTATATTCAAATTAAAAACCCCAAATATTGCTACTAAAATTACACTTCATAGGGCCTCCCTGGTGGTGTAATGGGTTAAGTCTCAGTGCTGTAAAGCTGTTGTCAGCCACTGCAGCAAGAGGATTCCTGGCCAGGGAGCTTCCCACATGGCGAGCAGACCTCTGCTATCTCGCCTGCTGCTCCCTTCAGCAGTGTACTTCAGTAAATCCACCTGTTCTGCTCCCCACTCTGTTTCTAGTGAATCCTCTCACCCCCTGCACATCCCTGGCCTACACCCCAGATCTTGCATGCATAAATAAATAAATCTTTAAAATAAAATAAAATTACACTTTATCAGTATTGTTAAAATTAGCATAAAAATTATTCAAACATTATCACATAGGGAATAAATAAAGTATGGTTACTATATTCACTATTTGATTTTCTCAAATATAATATGGCATGAATGAATTTGTTTTATCCATAATAAAGTTGTATTTGCATAAACATTATGCACCTCAATGTTTTAAGTTTTAAATAATGAACTTACTTCTTGCTTTATTTTAGCATCATTTATAGAAGATGACAATCTAAGAGTATATTGATGAGAAGAAAAAAATCTAAAACAATTTCAGTAAACTCAGGATATTCTTTTCAAACTTTTCCTCAAAATAGACTAATGATGATGTATTTTCAAAAATTTATTTTCAGTTCTTCATACATAGTCATTCCCAACAATTTATTTTGTGAAATTTTAGTTAAACTAAGTAATAATTACCTAAAAATGAGAACTTTATATTTTATCTATTTTTTTCTGGATTAGGACATTTGCTTTTTTCTTGACTAATTTATTTCATTCTCTAAAGATGGCAGATTGTGTTTTATTTATGGACTATCACATAACTTAATTATAGGTGTGATCTTCCATTATATTCTATGGTCCTCATCACACAAAATGCAAAGGCTATTCACAGATTATGGTCATATGAGATTATTTTAGAATTCTCTCCAATGAAAACATTATTCTTCCTTTGCAAAACCAATACTCTAAATATGCAGTCGGTAAGTACCAAATACTAAAATACATTTTAAAAATAGCTTGTAAATGTTACAGTATTTCATGCAAGAATTAGCAAATTAATTTTGGCAATAATCAGAAAACAACAGCAACAAAAATTGTGCCTCAGTCTAAATATGGCCATCAAAATGCTGATGATCTGAACACAGACTGAATATTTCTAATTGAGTGGGGCTGATTTAGTGAAGGGAACTAATATTTAGCTTCAACACTGTTTAGCGGCTAAATTTCATTTTAATGCAAGTAATTCCATTTATTTTTCTTGTTCCACATTGGTGTAACTGTTCTATTATTTTCCAAATTGTGCCAGCACCAGTTAACAATTTTATATATTAAAAATAAATGTAATCTATCTTTAAAGAAACTGATGAAAACATGTGGAGAATCACCTGGTGATATTATAATAGCTTCATGTATATCTGAGAAAGACTTCATACTCTACAGTTAACTTTTCCTTTTTAAATCATTTATCAGTTTCTCTGTATTCATATATTGAATCTTGTCACTGGGAATGAACTTTAATTCTCACCATCTGTGCCTTGGCCAGGAATGTCCACATTCTTTTAATGCATAAATACATCCTGAATATTTCTCATTTGTTAGTCAGAGCTGCGAAGCACAGAAAATAATGTTTGAGAGAAGAACCGCGAGGGATCATTTATTGCTCCAGCACTTTGAAAAATCTATGAAATTCCTTTATAGCTTCTTCATTATATGTTCAATGGAACAATTAGTTTGAGTGGCTACAAACACTGAATTTTCATGAGCACATTAGCCTTTGAAGCCAAAATTATTGACTGCATTATTGTCTATGCAAAATAGGATGGGATGTGGTGAGTTTGTGAATAGAAAGTATAAGTTCCCTCCAACTGGAAAAGTAGTTGATATTTAATTTCATAAAAGTATATCTGGTCACACTTTAAACCCATTCAGTTTACATAATTCAATAGTTTGTTCCAAGGATATAGTTTATAATTCTTGAGAGTAGTAACACTAGATCTTTTAATATTTAGTGAAGCTTTTGCAATAAATAGTAACATCTCAAATATAAAAGCAGCACCTTGAAAACTCACTTGAAATTTCTAAATGTAATAAGACATTCTTGTGCCCATTTCACTCAAGCTGACTCTGTAATTACCTCAAAATTGCTGAGGGCACAATTCTAGCACTGACTGAAATGATTTTTCACAGTTTGATAGAGTAAAAGCATGATGAAAATATCTTCAAATAATATGGCATTGCTTTTTCAGTGGACCTTACCTGTTCCACACTCTTAAATTCTGGGAATTCAGGTAGTGCATGGGCATTTTGGCACTAGATCAAAGATAAAAAAGGGTGTTCTATCAGTAAAAATGTAATATATATCTTAGACTTAGGGTCATATAGTCTAGGTGGCAACTTTTGGACTCTTCCATTGACTCATGAAAACAACTGTAGAAATGCTCAAATGAATGGATGTGATTACTTTCCAATAAAATTGCACAAAAGACTGTGATGATTCACAGGTGAATTGGTGGTGGGAATTCTATGGGGAATACACAATAATGTAAAAGATATAAATAAAAATATATATTAAAAAAACAGATGACAAATAGGATCTGGTCCCCAGAACCTATTTTGCCTCTTGAAACAATAGAATAAGACACATACCTCCATTAACCTAATGAAACCACATTCCTGACTGGAGGTGGCAGTCATTTCTAGAAAGGAATATATTTGTGCTACTTGGAAATACATTCTATATTCCTCGTGCTAATCCTACTTCATTCAGTGGCATTATGATGGTTAATTTTGTTTGTCAATTTGACCAAGTCAGGAAAACTAGGTATGAATTTAAATTTGGATATTGCCAAGAGGTATTTTTTAAATGTGATTAATAGGTAAATCTGTAAAGTTTGAGTAAAGCAAATTATCGTATTGAGTAAAGCAAATGGGTGGAACTCATTTGTTGACCAAGTAAAATCAGGCTGTATTATATTCAGGAAAGACATTTATTAGAGAATCAAACTAATGATTTGGGTGTATAACTAAAGACAGTCTCAGGATGGGTTCCAAGTAAGGGCAAGGGAGTTTTAAAGGATGAGAAAGAGAAATGATCTGAGTTTAAAGTTATTTGTGGTATTTCACTTATAGCATAAATATAGGGGAACCAAATAAGAGAGAGACATTCGGTGAGGGAGGGGGAGGATAAGGACTCAAAATGGGGGAGAAAAGCACACAAGAGACTACGGCGATGGTTCATGGGTGATTTGTGGTGGGTAACCTACAGGGAGTACACAAAAATATAAATGATATAAACAATAATAATGAATTTTAAAAAAGAAAAAAGAAAAATGATTTTAAAAGTTATTTGTGGTGAAACTTTTTGGATTGTTTTTTAAGCCTATATGCTTATCTATGATTAGTGGGCAAACGTCTCCAGACAGAGGAGCAGTGTGGGGGTCTGTTGTTACAATCAACAGATGCCCCTGTTTTTTTTTTTTTTTTTTTTGTTACAAATTGAGTCAGGATGTTTAATTTTCATCTAGGAGTTTCAACAAGGCAATTAGAGAGAAGATGGAGTCTGTTTGACTTAAACCGGTTTCCACATATGCAGACCAATTAGTGGTTTTACAACAATATGTTCAATGATGATGACTCAACAAGTGAAACTGTAGAAGTTATGTTCATATATGTCACTACATGAAACATGACCACTTAAATAATCGTCTTCTGAAACAACCTTGCTCACATATTTCTGCATGTGCGAAAGTGAAGTGATAGATGTTAATTGGTTGGCTGTGTTGCAGCAGCAGAAGTTTAGAAAGAACTTTTATGTTGGTAACATATTCTTCAAACAGAAAATCTGTTAAATTAATTCCAACAATGGTTTGTTTTTGTCATCCAATTCATAGAATCAATTAGTAAGCATTTTGGAAATTCACTCTGGTACATGTGAAACATCTGAAATAATTCAGGTTAATATACATTCAGTTGGAAAGTTCAACATTCAAAACAAATTCTTAGAAACATAATCTAGGTTTTTCGTAGCTTGTGTCAGAATTTCCTGCTGCTGAATTATATTTCCTTTTATAATACATGTTACTTATTCATTTATCCACTGAAGTTCACTTGGCTGCCTCCACCTTCTGGCTATTGTGAATAATGCTGCTATGAACATGAGTGTTTAAATATATGTTCGAGTCTATGATTTTAAGTATTTTGGCACATACATAGAAGTGGAACTGATGAATCATATAGTAATTCTATTTTTAATTGTTTCAGACACTACCATAGTTTTTCATGGCAATACCACCATTTCACATTCTCACTAGCAATGCACAGGAATTTCAAATTCTCCACATACTTGCCAACACTTACTTTTTGTTGCTGTATGTAGTTTTATAATACTATTCTTATCGATGTGAACTAGTGTGTTACTGTGGTTTTGATTTGGATTATCTTTTTTTTTTATATAATATATATTTTATTGTTATTTATGTCTTTTATATTTTGCATTCCCCTTGGGTAGCCCACCACCAATTCACCCGTGATCCATCTCCATGGTCCCTTGTGTTCTTTTCTATTCCATTTTGTGCCCTTTCCCTTCCCTCGCTCCGGCTCCCTCCCCCCTCCCCCCCACTGATTGTCTCTCTCCCACCCAGCCTCCCTATAGTCCTGTTATAAGTGAAACCATTCGATATTTTTCTCTTTCTTTCTGGCTTATTTCACTGAGTATGATCCCCTCTAATTCCATCCATGTCGCTGCAAATTGCATGTGTTTATCTTCTTTCCATGCTGAATAGTATTCCATTGTATATATGTACCACATCTTCTGGATCCAATCA
>PVIJ01010639.1:0-59115 GCA_004024925.1 Scalopus aquaticus | reverse complement strand
ACATATACACAATGGAGTACTATTCAGCATGGAAAGAAGATAAACACATGCAATTTGCCGCAACATGGATGGAATTAGAGGGAATCATACTCAGTGAAATAAGCCAGAAAGAAAAAGAAAAATATCGAATGGTTTCACTTATAACAGGACTATAGGGAGGCCAGGTGGGAGAGAGACACTCAGCGGTGGGGAAGGGGGGGGGGAGGATAAGGGCACAAAATGGAAGAGAGGAGAATACAGGGGACCATGGAGATGGATCACAGGTGAATTGGTGGTGGGCTGCCCAAGGGGAATACAAAATGTAAAAGACACAAATAACAATTAAAAAAATGGAAAAAATAAATAAATAAATAAAAAGTTATACTAAAAGTATGTGTCAGAATATACTAATGAATATCAAATACCAGGAATTGTCCTTTCTCTGCCTCACAAACCAGATCAAACACTTTGAAATGTTTACAAAAGAAATTATATTATGTCTGGGATTTGCTTCAAAATAATCCATTGAGGGGGAATAAAGCGGAGTGGATATACAAGTGAATTGACAACTGTTTAAAGTAAGTAAAGGATATATCTAGATTATACCATTCTTTCTATTTTTGTATGGATAAAACAGATCAAGTTAAAAAGAGAAAACAGAGCAAGCAATGAGTAGAGCCTCCCCTCCTAATCCCCCACTCCATTTCTTGCTGTATAGTTGTTTGGGATCTCTTTTAAACATAGTGGTTCAAAAGAATTAAATAAATAAATAAGTAAAAATATAAATGCAAACGAAATTGTCAACTACTGAATAGCAAATTCAATTTTGCCAACTGTATCTGTAAAAAAGTGGGCTTAAATATTTTTAAAACTCAGATGCTCTTACTAATTTTGTTACCTCGAAGAAAGCAGACAGAAAGGTAATTTCTTTTTCCAGAAATCTATAAACCAGTTTGCTTTTTATTGTTTTTCATTAAAACTTTAAACATGAAATATGTTCTAACAAATGAAAAACTCAAATGCACCTGCCCACATTAGAAATTAATTGCTTGGAAAATTCTATTTTAAAAATTGCAGTGACTGAAACCAAGGGGTATTTTTTTCTCTTTTACTCAATTGTATATGGATCAGTGTTTTTCTTAACTTAGTATCAAGGCAATACAAATATGTAATAGAAATTTTTCCTTAAATTTTGTATCTTGGAAAATGTGGATGAAAATAAGTGTTCATTAAATAGTTTCTAGAATCATGGATACATATAATGAAAGCCTATCACTCAAAGAAATTTGTACGGTGTTATTTATAAGATCACCCAGATGATTATCATTTGAATTCCTAGTAAAAACTTCAGACAAATGTATTAACCAGAATTTTCTCCTTAACAAGTTTATTAAATGTATCCTTCAGGGCCTCCCTGGTGGCCCAATAGGTTAGCGCAGCACTGTGGAGCTGCAGGTGGCTGCCATGCAAGTTCGATGCCCGTCCAGGGAAAATCCCACATGGCGTGGCAGACCTCTCCTGCCTCATCCGCTGCTCCCCTCAGCAGTGTATTTCTGATCTGTCTGTTCTGCTCCCCACTCTGTCTCTGGTGAACCCTCTCACCGCCTCACACCTCTGGCCTCCACCCCAGCTTGTATGCAAAAATAAAATAATTCTTTAAAAAAATGTATCCTTCAAAAGAAAGGAATGATTACTAGGATACAACATGAGAGCATCAAGAAAAAATTATCAGCAACTCTACTTTAAAAAAAATTCTTAGGGTTTTTTTTTTTTTTGGTTGTTAATTGCTGATTGAGGGTAAAAGAATAAGCACAGGACATCTGGATCTTCAAAGCCATTCAGTTGGTTTTCTTATGATGTGCTTGATAAGGGAGGAGCCACAATAACTGGACAACCACTGCCAAAGGGTATTGAGTGACAGATCCATCCTGAGAGATGTCACCAATTTCTAGACTTGAGTTTGTCCTATGTAGTGACCTATGCATGTCTTAGAAATACAAATGGCATGCTGGTCATAAGTTAGTCTAAAAGACAGTGCGGAGGGGGCCTCCCTCTTGGCTTAGTGGTTAAGTCTCAGCACTACCCTCTCCACATCCTTCCAAGGTGGCCTGAGTTCAATCCCCAGCCAGGGAGCTGACCCACATGGCGCAGCAGACCTCTCCTGTCTCGCCTGCTGCTCCCCTCAGCAGTGTATTTCAGTAGATCCACCTGTTCTGCTCTCCACTCTGTCTCTAGTGAATCCTCTCAACCTCTGCACCTCTGGCCTATACTCCAGTTCTTCGACACAAAAGTAAATAAAATCTTAAAAAAAACCATACAGACAGGGCCTCCCTGGTGGTGCAGCGGTTGAGCGCTGTGCTGTGGAGCTGCCGGCAGCGGCAAAGCAGGTTCCACGCCTGGCCAGGGAGATTCCCGCATGGCATGGCAGACCTCTCCTGCCTTGCCTGCTGCTCCCCCTAGCAGTGTATTTCCATCGCTCTGCCTGTTCTGCTTCCTGCTCTGTCTCTGGTGAACCCTCTCACAGCCCCATGCCTCTGGCCTGTACCCCAGCTTGTATGCATAAAATAAATAAATCTTAAAAAAACAAACAAACAAAAAAACCATACAGACAAACTAGACACATGGACCCCAGTTTCTTCAGTCCCATAAACAGGAGGAGAGCTAGTAGTGGTAGTAGAGACCACCATTTATTGAAAATATTCTATGTGTTAGTTGCCTAATATAATTGTGTATCCTTAAAACATTTTTTTAAAAAAATATATGTTTTTATTGTTATTTATATCTTTTAAATTTTTTTTCCCCTTGGGTAACCCACCATCAATTCACCCGTGATCCATCTCCATGGACCCTTGTGTCCTTTTCCACTCCATTTTGTGCCCTTATCCTCCCCTCCCCCCTCCCCCAGTGTCTCTTACAACATTATTATCCACTAGGTTTTATTATGCCCATTTTAAACACAGAAAAATCGAAGGCCATTCAACTTGGTTAACAAAGCCAGGATTCAAGGTCAGATCTACCTATCTACAAAAACTACTACACTATTTTCCTTTTCAAAGGAGCAACCAAGACATGAGAGCATTTAAGTTGCTTGACAGATTTAAGAAAGATCAAACTCTGGCCAAAGACCAGATTGCTTGTCTCCAACTCACACACTTCTCAAAGGTTTAGCCTACTTAGGGATTTCAATTTAGGCTTACACATTTTTTTTTCACAATTAAAAAAAAAAAAGCAAGAAAGTTCAAGATATATGAAAGCAAAGTAAACCCTCCCATCTCTCTCTCCCAACCACATGCCCAAAATAACCAAATTATTCATTTCTTTAAAAAAAAAACCTATATTAACGCTTACATACAAAAATATAAGGTTTTCCTCTTTTTAATCAATGTAGAATCAAACTGTACATATAGTACAGTATCTCACCTAAATATTGATATAAAAAAATCTAAATAAAATATTAACAAATCAGGGGCCTCCCTGGTGGCGCAGCGGTTGAATGCTGCGCTGTGGAGCTGTAGGCAGAGAGCGATGAGAGTTCAACACCCAGCCAGGGAGAATCCCACATGGTGTGGCAGACCTCTCCAGCCTCACCCGCTGCTCCTCTCAGCAGTGTATTTCTGATCTGCCTGTTCTGCTCCCCACTGTCTCTGATGAACCCTCTGGCTGCCCCATGCTTCTGGCCTGTACCCCAGCTTGTATGTATAAATAAGTAAATCTTAAAAAAAAATTAACAAATCAAATTCAACAATAAATAAAAAAGATTAATAAATCATGACCGAGGGAAGTTTAGCCCAATAATGCAAGATCGGTTTAACATCACACTATACAATATAATTTGCCATAGTCAATAAAATTAAAAAAAAAAACCCATATGACCATCTCAATAGACACAGAAAAAGCATTTCACAAACTCCGGCATTGATTCCTGATAAAAACACTTGACAAATTATAAATAGCAGGGAAATTCTTCAAGCTGATAAAGAGCAAACACGAGAAACTTACAACCTACTTAATGATGGAAGAGAAAATGCTTTTCCAAGATTAGAAATAAAATGAGAGTATCTGCTCTCCCCATTTCTAGTCAACATTTTACTAGAGGTTCTAGTCAGTATAACAAAGCAAGGAAAGAAAATAAAGGGCACTAGATCAGAAAAGTAAGACAAAAATCTGCCTTTTTCCTCAGATGACATGCTAACTTATGTCAGGGATTGGCAAACAAGTCAGTTTTGTCAATAAAGTACTGTTGGCACCCAGTCACATAAGTGATGGCCACGGCTGCTTCCCTCTGCAATGGGTAATTGAATAGTTGCCACAGAAACCTTATGTCCCACAAACTTAAAATAGCTACTATTTTGCTTTATAAGAAAAAGTCTGCTAATTCCTGATCAATGTAGAAAATCTGATAAAATCTACAATAACACTGTGAGTACTAATAACAGTTTAGCAATACTGCAGAATACAAGATCAATATGGAAAATCATACTTCTATAAATTTACAATTTCTAACCAGAAATTGAAATTTAAGTACCATCCAATGTAAAGTTTCGAAACTTAAAATAGCACTGAGAATTTAAAAAATTTAGGAGATAAATCAAAGTAGAGATATGCATGACCTTTATGAAAATTATAAAAATTTACAGGAAGAAATTTAAAAGCTGCACCTTTTTTGTGGTTATTTTTTTTAATGTCCATCCTCCCCAAATTGATTGATTTATATATTCAGAGCAATCTGGTTGCACTCACCACTCACCCCATCCCATCCCCACCCTGCCCCCTGCCTCTTTTCCTTCCCCTCTGGAGACCTCAGATCTATGGTCAGCTTTCAAGGGTTGGTTCTGATGTTTGTATTTTTCTGACTGTTTTTTTTTTTTTTCTGGAGATGGGGAGAAGGGAGGTTTCTCTATATTCCACATGTAAGTGACACCATCTGCTATTTATCTTTCTCCTTCTAGCTAGGAAAATACTTTTCTATCTTTACCTTTTTGCCTGGCTTAGTGTCATTTTATTACTTTTCCTAAATCAAGAAAAATATGCTTTGCATTACTGCCTGAATTTAGTCTTGAATTTAAATATGTTTAATAATGTTCTCTTCTAACAGCTGATAAAGAACTCATATTCCAAGAAACTTACTATTTTTTTAAAGATATATTTATTTATGTGTACAAGCTGGGGTATAGGCCAGAGGGAGGTGGGGGAGGATTCCCCAGAGACAGAGTGGGGAGCAGAACAGGCAGATTGACGGAAATACACTACTTAATGGAGCAGTGGGGGAGACAGGAGAGGTCTGCTGCGCCACGTGGGTCAGCTCCCTGACCAGGGATCGAACTCGTGCTGCAGTGGCTGCTGATAGTTTCATAGTGCTGGGACTTAACTTGTTGTGCCACCAGGGAGGCCCCCGAAACTTTTCCTATTAACTAAGCCCGTGTCATAATAAGTTTGATTTTCTCTGAATCCTTTCAGTACTAGGTTCCATTTTAGACAATGCCTTACTTCTTTGCTGCTAGGGTTATGTTCCCACTCTCTTTACTCACCTATAAAATGTTGAAAATGATACCTGTAACTGCGGAGCTACTGTGAGGGCTGAAAAGGATGTAAGCTCCACAAAAACAGGATGTTTTCCTCTAATTTATGCATTATTATAACACTAGCACCTAAATAGTGCCAGGTGCCTACTAAGTGTTCAATAAATAAATATTAAATAAGTAAATAACTTTTCACATTATCATGTCACATCAAAAGGACTTCAATTCAAGTGCAGAGTGATTATTTTCTAAGAACTGAGCTTTCTGAAGTTACCCTGCATACTTTTATTGTCCCCTTGAATATTTTACTTAGGTCTTCTTGCTAAAGTTAGAAATTAAGGTAAGTATCACAAATAGGGTAAAGTGATTGAAGCACAATCCTAGGATGCAAATTTTAAAGAAGGGCCCCCAAAACTCAGTAATCAGGAGAAATACTGTTGTGTTTTATTGTTATTAATTTTACCATTATTTTAAATTAAAATGCACTACCACTTAAGACCAACAGAATGTTATGGATGCATTTGTATGCTTTACAGTTTAAAGGCTTTCAGATTCACAGTGCCATTTATGTTCATATTTTTCCCCAATACCATCCCTTTTAAATTTTTTTTAATATATATTTTTATTGTTATTTATATCTTTTACATTTTGTATTCCCCTTGGGTAACCCACCACCAATTCACCCGTGATCCATCTCCGTGGTCCCTTGTGTCCTTCTCTACTCCATATTGTGCCCTTATCCTCTCCCTCCCCCCACCCCCCAAGTGTCTCTCTCCTATTTGGTTTCCCTATAGTCCTGTTATAAGTGAAACCATTCGATATTTTTCTCTCTCTTTCTGGCTTGAGTATAATCCCCTCTAATTCCATCCATGTCACTGTAAATTGCATGTGTTTATCTTCTTTGAATGCTGAATAGTATTCCATTGTGTATATGTACCACATCTTCTTGATCCAATCATCTATTTTTGGACATCTGGGTTGCTTCCATACCTTTGCTATTGTGAATAGTGCCTCGACATACATCTCAGCAAAATCTTTAAGGACACATCCCCCAAAGAGAAGGGAGTGAAGGACAAGATAAACAGGTGGGATTACATCAAAATAAAAAGCTTCTGTACAGAAAAAGAGACATTAACTAAAACAAACAGACACCCTACCAACTGGGAAAAGATCTTTGCACACGAAACATCCGATAAAGGACTGATAACAAAAATTTACAAGGAACTCACACAACTCAACAAAAACAAAGCCAATAACCCAGTCAAAAAATGGGCAGAAGAGCTAAAAAGACACTTCTCCAAAGAAGAAAAGCAAATGGCCAACAGGCACATGATGTTCAACATCACTTATAATCAAGGAAATGCAAATCAAGACCACAATGAGATACCACCTCACACCTGTGAGGATGGCACACATTAAAAATACAGGCAACAGCAAATGCTGGAAAGGATATGGAGAAAAAGGAACTCTTCTGCACTGCTGGAGGGACTACCATCCCTTATAACCCTTTGGTTCTTTCTCCCTTCCCCCTTCTTCTTAACTTCCCCCTTCTTCTTAACTTCAGGAACCACACTTTGTTAATGATCACTAGTTTTTATAAGTAGTTTATCTTATTGAAACATTCACTATGATAATGTCCAAATTAGTCATTCTGACTTGCTTTGCCACACATAATTCCCTTGAACTCCTTCCATGTTTCTGTAAATGGCATCATTCTGTTTCTTCCTTATGGCCAAATAATATTCCATTGTGTATATAGATCATGTCTTAATCCAATCTTCAATCCTGGGCATTTAGGTTGCTTTCACGTTGTCGTTATTGTGAGAATTGCTGCAATAAATAGTGCAGAGCACATACACTTTGTAGTGAACAGTGTCCATGTTATTTTGATAGATGCCCAAGAATGGGATTGCTGGCTATATGGTATTTCCACTTTCAGTTTTTTAACATAAATCCAGATTATTTTCCAAAATGGCTGCATCAGCTTGTTTTCCCACCAAGAGTATAATAGGTGTCTTCTTTTTCTGAATCCTCTCCAGCACTTGTTGTCAGGGGCCTTTTCAATATATGCAATTTTCATGCCTGTGAAATGAGAGCTCATGTGGTTTTGACCAGCATCTCCCTTATTAAAATCGATGATGAGCATTTATCCATGTATGTATTCTGGATATCCTCCTTGGGGAACTGTCAGTTCAGATCTCTTGCCCATTTATTAATTTGGGTTTTAAATGTTAAGCTGAGTAAGATTTTTTGCATACCTTGGATATTAATCCCTTGTCAATTGTGTAATGTTTAGATATTTTCCTCCATTAAGTATGATTAAGTATTACACTGGCTACAGGTCTGTGCTATATGTAATTTCTTATGCTGAGATAAGGTCCTTCTATTTCCGTTCTGTTAAAAGTACGTACGTAAGTGACCACTAAATGTTACCAATGCTTTCTCCGTAACTATTGATGTTATCACATATTTTTATATTTTCTTTTGGAAAGGTAAAATATTACAGATTAATTTATGTATGTTAGACATTCCTTTCATCTCTGGAATAAATCTCATTTGATCATGATGTATAATCCTTGCAATGTATTGTTAGTTGGACTTACTAGTATTTTCTTGAAGCTTTTTGCATCAGTATTCATCCAGAGATATTGGTCTGTAGTTTTTATTCTTTTTTCTTGTGTTACCTTTGTTTGGTTTTGGAGTTAAGGTAATGCTGGCATCATGAAATGCATTAGGGAGCATCTGTTCTTTAGAAATAGTTTAGGCAAGATTTCAGTATTAGTACTCCTTTAAAAATTTGATAGAATTGGCTTGTAAAGCTACCTGGTCCTTTTTGTTTTTATAGAGATTTTTGACTACTGTTTCTTTCCATGATTGCAATGGGTTCATTCAATCCTGGTTTTTTCCTGGCTTAGTTTTGGTAAATTATATTGTTCTTGAAGTTTGTCCCTTTTTTCAAGGGTATCAAATTTATTGGTGTTATCCATATTAATTTCTTATGATCCTTTTTATTTTTCCACTATCTGTGGTAATTTCTCCTCTTTTATTTCTGATTCTTATTTTTTAATTAAAAAAAAATTTTTTTCAGTCTAGTTAGAGGCCAGAGGCATTTATGTTCATGAAGAACCATTTCTTAAATTCTTTTGTCTTTCATATGGCCTTTTATATTTTATTTTAACTTATTTCTATTCTTATTTTTACTTCCTTCCTTCTACTAACTTTGGGTTCCTCACTCCATCTTTTGCAATTTCCTTAAGGTGTAATATTGTTTATTTGGAATTTTGACTACTTTGCTTCTAATATGGGATTCTATTACAATTGTCTTGAAGATACCTCTTACAGCATCCCATAAATCCTGATAGTTTGTATCTTCATTTTCATTTGTCTTGAGGTCTTTTTTTTTTTAATTTCTGCTGTAATTGCCTCTTAAATCCAATAGTTATTAAGCAGCAAGGGATTTAGTCTCCATGTATTTAAGGTTTTTCCAGTTTTTTATACAATTGATTTCTAGCTTTATGGTATAATGCTCAGAAAGAGTACCTGGTATGACTCCGATTTCATAGTTTCATTGATAGTCTATGTGTCTATTCCTAAAGCGGTCTATTCTTAAAAATGTCCCACGTGCATTTGGATATGCAGGAGTGTTAGTGTCCATTGTTTTGTAGATGTCAAATTTATTTGTTCTAGCTTCTCATTTAAGATACTGTTTACCTTGTTTATTCTGTCTTACTGATCTGTCCATAGTTGTAATATTCTTATTATTTTTTTCTGGACAATATATCTCTTTAATTTGTTAATAATTACCTTATATATTGGTGCTCCATCATTTGGTGCATATATATGTATATGTCATTTCTTCTTATTGCATTAGGCCCATAGTCATAATGTAATATCCATCCTATCTCATCACTTCCATTAGTTGGAGAATGTATTTAATCTGATATACATAGCTGTTCCTGACTTTTTTGATTGCCACTCGCTTGTAGAATTATCTATGGTGCTCATCTTAGGTAATAAGATGAGTTTCCTATAAACAGCAACTGTTTGGATTTTGTTTTATTATCCACTCAGACACTCTTTACCTTTCAACTGGTGACTTCAATCAATTCATATGTAAAGTCATTATTGAAACATAAGTGCTTATGGCCATTTTGCTACCTTTTCTTTTCTAATATTGTCTGTTTTTTTGACATCTATTATGTTTAGTTTAGGTTCTACTCCCATTATCCTATGTGTTACTTCTATGAATTGTTGTTTGAACATTTTCCTGCTCTGAGAATATTAAGGATTATTTTTGAGGCCTATTGGACAACTTAACTATGGACTTCTTCTGGGCCATATTTTTACTTTCCTCCTCCATGTTGAATAATTTAGGTGCCTGTCAACTCTAGACTTGCTGTTGCCTTGTAACAGCCCCTTTAGTACTTCTTTCATACCCAGTTTATTATATATTCCTTAAATTTTTGTTTTTCACTCAAGTTCCTTACCCTTCCTTTGTCTTGAATGGTAGTCTTATAGCTTCAAGTGTTCCAGGCTGAAAATCTTTTACATGGAGTATTTTAAGTATCTCCTGCCATTCTCTTCTTGCATGTAAGGTTTCAGTTTCCACTGAAAACTCCTCAGACAATATACAGGTGCTTTTTTTTTTTTAAATGTAGGTTACTCATTTTTCTCTTGATGCTTTTATTATTCTTTATTTGTCATTGGCTTTCAAGAGTTTGATTATACATGTCCTGGAATGTGTAAGTCTGGTGTTATTTTGTTTGAAACTCTTTGGGCCTCTTGGTTCAGGATGTCCAAAACATTTCCCAGGTGGAGATGTTTCTCAGCAAGTATATGTCAAAATAAAAGTATTTATCTTCTCCTTCTGCCATCTTCATGATACAGAAATTATTTCTCTTGGGGGTATCCTAAAGAACTTTTACGCTGTGTACAATTTTGTCATTCTCGTTTCTTTTTTATTTTATTCCTATATTCTCAACCACTGTTCATTCTAGCTTGCTGATTCTCTCCATCATTTGGATTTGTCTACTGTCTATTACAAATTTTAACTTGTTTATAATATCTTTTAGACACATTTCAGATTCATTCTAAACAGTCATATTTTCTCGATCTTTATGGTGTTCCTGATTTCGATAAGCCATTGTTTGCACTGCCCTAATTCAGCAAGCATGGTTAGAATTGTTACCTTAAACTCCTTATCAGATGTAGGCCATAGTTTTACTGAACTGAGACCTCTTTCGAGTTGGGTGATTTTTAAACTTTATTTATTTATTTATTTGCTTATCTCTAGTGTTTGTGATATGCTCAACTCTCTCTGCATTTTTAGCTTTTATAGGTTTCAAAAGGGAGTTTCCTTTCTTATCCTGATAAATTGGATTTATACCCCCTCCTAAAAGTAGCTTGGTATAATTCTAGGTTTTTCACCCAGGATCTTTAGGTGTCTCTGCACCTGTTTAGAAGGCCATGGCACTGGTGCCAGTATGGGGTATTAGGGAGGCAGGAATAGGGGCAGGAGGGCACTGAAAGGATGACTTCAATGAGCATCAAGGATTCAAGCTTCTATAGTGCTTTGGCATTTGCCAGCATCCACCCCCAGGCTGCGGATGAGCAACAGATGAATTTCTAGGTGGAGACCAGAGCTGAGACAGGACCAAGCTAAGAAGTGGTCTTTCTGCTTTTAAAGTATGGAACTTCCTATGGCTTCCTACTTCTGTCATTAACATTCCAGGTGCTTCAAACTCTGTTAGTGAGAGAATTCAGTTGTCTTGGTTTTGGCCATGAGTAGGGTAAGGCAGGTGGTTAGCAAATCACAGCCTCAGACAGAAATAACAGTCTCTTCTGTGGGGGACATAGGTGATCCCATTTGGCTCTCCCCACCAATTCAAGCTCCAACCGTTCTACTTTGGGAACCACCGGCTCAAGTTGGTAATCTCCACTCTGTACCCTTACTGTCATTCTCCGGCAGCGCCCTTCTCTCCAGCACACTGACTCCTGTTCTCCCTTCTCCAGTGTAGTGGCAGGTTTTTAAAATCCCTGCTGTGGGCATGTGTCCTTGAGTAAACAACAGCACTCCCCAACTCCCCCAGTATTAGTCTTAATGCCCCAGTATCACCCTAAAAGGTTTAACTCAAGTTTTTTTCTAACCCATTCTGTTGTGCCATTGCTCTTGACATATGCAATAGTCACCAGTTTATCTTTCAGGGTTGTTGGCTTTCTTAAGTCGTAATTTGTGAATATGTTGAAGAAACAAACCAGGTGTCTTCACTCTGCTGCAACCTTGCATGACACTAAGAAATAGTATTTTCAAGCAATGTTTTGGAAGTTCACAACTAATGCCAAAATTTTACGAGGAACAAAAAAAGGGAAGATCACTTAAAAGTGCCATGCTGTGTCTTACTGAAGCCTGAGGCAAAAGGAAAAAAAAAATCATTAACTGATCCTATCTTTATTTAAAGTAACTTTTATTTTTAAAAATTGCATTAATGTCTCATTGTTTAAGTAATGGTTACCAGAAGGGAAGGGAGAAAGGGGTCAATCTTATGGTAATGGGCGGAAACTAGACTTTTAGTGGTAACTATTATAGTAGATACAGATATTGAAAATATACATAATGTTATATGCCAATGTTTCTTCAATTTAAAAAGTTTTTTTTAAAGATTTATTTATTTATACATACTAGCTGGGGTACAGGCCAGAGGTGTGAGGCAGCAGAGGGTTCACCAGAGACAGAGTGGGGAGCAGAACAGGCAGATCAGAAATACACTGCTGAGGGGAGCAGCGGGCGAGGCAGGAGAGGTCTGCCGCACCATGTGGGACTCTCCCTGGCTGGGCGTTGAACTCGCATTGCGCGCTGCAGACTGCCAACAGCTCCAGAGCGCAGCGCTCAACCGCTGCGCCACCAGGGAGACCCTAAAAAGTTTTAATATATCAAACAAAGACATCATTTCTCTAGCCCTTGAAAAATCCCTTAGACTGTCCATAAAATACAAAATATAATAGTCTACACTTAACAAATTCAACTTAGTCAGTGTTCAACAGTTCACCATTTCTCCAGGTAAGCCCTGGATAAAGTCATTGGCTTCACATTTAAGAAGTCCCACAATAGACAAATGATGGAGTGGAAAGCTCCTGGGAACTGAGACGCAAAATCCTATCTCCCATGTCATTCTTGCTCCAGGCACAGCCTCCAAGGCAGGTGGACACAACTGCATTATTTTTATTTGTCTATGCTTGTTTATTCTTTGTGTTCTCCCTTTCCTTCTCCCTCTTCCCTGTCTCACACAAACACACAAACATTTGTGCAGTTTGAATGCACAATGTGCTTCTAGCAGAAATGCAATACACTCTGTCCCTTGGCTCTGCCTGGCACGTCTGCATGTTGACCTCTGACTCTGTTCTAAGAACCCTTAGCTCCCACAAATCGCTAGTGGTTTCCTCCAGCCAAGACAAAGGAGGCTCTGGCAGCTGGGCGATGTATTCCTTTTGCTTTCCCTAAGTACCCATACCATGTTGCTTCCCACAAATTCACAGCTTTATCCTGAGATGAAATCGCACCATTTCTGCCAGGAATCACACGCGGAAACATGGCTCTGTTTTGTTTCTGGACATACTGTATTTGATAAAATTAGAAGAAGTCACCATATCAACATTTTCACACAAGAAGAAAGGGAAATAAAGAGGAGAGTGAAACTCACCAGCTATGAGATCCAGAACAGGGACGATAGAAGAAAAATGTTTCTAGCAGGCTCCAAATCTTGAGGCATAAAATATCCTCTTCTATTCCTCTATGTTCCCACTTGTGGCATATGGCCAATCACTGACTAATATAGAGTCAGATGTTAATTCCATTAAACATACTTAGATCTATATGGAAAGAAAGTCACAGGGGGAAAGAAAATTTCCCTGATCCAAGTCTCTCGTTGTAAGCTTTCAAGAGTTCTAAGATTTCAAGAGTTGTAACCTCTTGAAATCAGCTCTAATTTTGGGGTCACTGATATAAAATATGGACTTGGCACTGAGTTTCTCATGGCAGAAGGGAGGTTGAATAATTACGTTTGTGTTACTATATGTGAGGGGAATGTTCTTGAAGTTCGTTAGGCATTATCCCCCATTACGATTGTGTAAATCCTGTGTCTTGGCACATCAGATTCTACCAGTTTGTCCCAGGTATTTCTAGATGAGATAATAGAGGCTTAGCAAGGCCAGGAGACTGGTCTTAGGTCATATTGACAGTAGATGGCCCAAGTTAGGCCATATGCAGTCCCTCCTCATGGTGAGGATGTGAGAGCCCTCTTCCCATTTCTACACGTCAGGTCATGGTTCATGACTAGCTTCAGAAATACAGCCAGGAGGCACATCATCAAAATGCCAGCTCCCAGAGCCTCTGAGACCACCCCAGGTAGCAAAGCAGATGGAGAGGGATTCATGAAAAAACTAAGCACTGGTGCATAAAAAGGTTACTGAAGCTAAACAAGTTTGCTTGCACTCATTCTGCACTAACAAATGTAACTTTTTTTCTAAAATGAAACTCTCACAAAATAATTAGCTGCCGGAACTTGCAGTCAATTTCTATCTTATTTTCTGCTCCATCGCCAGTTCAAGTGTGAATTTAACGTTGAGTATACAGTTTCTAAATAAATGGGGGAAAATATAAGTATATCTCTTCATTGAGAAAACCCAAAAAGAATGGAAAACTATTTCAAATGAGGCTAAACCCTCCCATTCTCTTAACAACTCTCCGTTCTCTTACAACGCAGAGATAGTGACTGCTACATTTTAGGATATTCAGTTCAGAATGCACTCTGTACATGCACATACAAGTTTTCAATCTAATTGGAAATTACACCATATCTAGAATTTTGTATCCTATTTTCGTCCCAACATCATATCCTAATTTTAATTTTATCTTTCTCTTCAGATCTCTCTTCAAGTCAAGTGCATACACAGCTACGGGGACTAGAAATGAGTCAACTGACACAGAGTAACCCAAAGTCAGATACCAAAAGTTCTGGATACCAAAAGTTTTATTACACCACTGCTGGTGTAATAAAAAGTCCTTCTGACCAGATTCCAGTGGTATGTGGAATACAGAGAAACTAAACAAAGGGTCAGAGAAAGACAAACATTAAAACCAACCCATAAAGCTGAATATAGATCTGAGACATCCAGAGGGGGAGAGGGAGGAAGATGATGATTGTGGGGGAGCGGGAATGGACTATGGTGGAGAACTACGAGTACTTTGATGGTAGAAGAGCTATGATGATCACATCTAAGAGAAGAAATCCTATACTGTCAAAGTATTAACAAGGATGTGAAACACTAGTATGTCATTACAAAAAAATAAAAAAAAGTTCTGAACCAGGACTGACTCCCTATTCTTAACCCAGGTCATTTTTTCATTTAACAAGTCAAGCAAACACCAGGCCCATTATAATAGTTTTGAACTTTGTGATATTCTCTACACAGAAAAGATATATGTCTTTCTACCAAAGAACAGACAAAGAAATTAACTGAGGGGCCATATGAAAGATGTGGCAAACAACAATCTTGAGTATCAAATTACTCAAGCACCTCTGAATCTTAAAGACAGACATAGGGTTCCTACAAGATTCAGAGATATTCCCCACCCTCCCCCCAACTATTTCTCTCAAGCTATGCACACTGTTTTCTAAACACTGATCATGCATTTCAATTCAGCAGACTTCTCCATCAATATAATAAAGAGTGAGACACAAATCTGCAAAATTGAATAATCTTTTCTCCAAATTTGCAGTCTGCCCAAAGTAGGTAAATGATGACTCCAGGTTTCCTTCTTGGCTCAGAAAATTCTTGGCATCATCCTTCTCTCTCTTTCTCCCACACTTCCTATCTAATCACTATCTTTACTATATACAGACCTAGTACATCACTTCCTATACACATTGCACACATTGCCCATCATTGCTTGGTTTGATAACTGCATAAACTTCCCACTGTCCTTCTAGTAACCAAACTTGCCTACCTACAGTGTAACATCCTCAGGGCATACAGAATCGCCCTTTAAAATATTGTCAACATGGAAGTCCTCCCTGGTGACCTAGGGAATAACTCTCTGAGCTACCACTGCGATGGCCTGAGTTCGATCCCCGGCCAAGGAGCTAACCCACAAGGCGCAGCAGGCCTCTCCTGTCTGGCCCACTGCTCCCCTCAGCAGTGTATTTCAGTGAATCTGCCTGTTCTGCTCCTCACTCTGTCTCTGGTAAATCCTGTCACCCCCTACATCTCTGGCCCACACCCCAGTTCCACTAATATATATATATATGGTCAACAAAGGGCAGTACAAGGGAATATTTTGGAGTGATGTAATGACTAACTCTATATCTTGACTTTGACAATAATTATAGAATGATGTACATTTGCTAAAATTCACAGAATGTCCACCAATGAAAGAATTCAACTGTTAAAAAATTTATATCAGACCACAGAAGTTCTCAAAGTTCCCACATAATCTCATCCCCTATTACCTATTTGACTTCATCTTTCAATTCTCTTCTTCGCACACTTTCTTCTTCGCACACTTTGGTCCAGTCACACTGACCACCCCCTTGTTGATCTGCAAACAAGTTAGGCATGCTCCTGCCTTCTGACTTCACACTGGCTGTTCCTTTACTTGGAATGAGCTCCACCTCAGCTATTTGTAAGGTTACGCCCTGTACTCCAACTCTTGCAAAAACATTACCTTCCTAATTAAGCTTATTTAAAATTGTCACCCATCTCTCATCAGTATTCCCAATACCTCTTACCTTATTCAAAATGTCCTTTTCATTTTCATAGGCTTTATCAATTTCATTCAGACCATTTAACTTAATTTCAAGAGCCATTATCTCACTCCCCAAATCCCCATTACCCACCCTTAGATGGAATCTGTGCTACTTAATAGTGCTAATACTTAGGAAAGTGTCCAGAACATAGAAGTATTTAGTAAATATCTATTAAGTAAAGGAACATACATAAGTGGTGACCAGTACGTGTGAGACCTTGCACTAGACTATGTGAAATGAGTTATGCTGTTAAATAAATGGGATGGGCTACACAGTCCCCTGACCCTCCCCCCCAATATTCATTACCAATGAATCTTTTAGAATATTTTTATATATCCCACCAGAATGTAAGCCCCCAAAGGCAGAAATTTTTAGCCCAGTTTCTTGCTATTACATCCTCAAACTTAAAGAGTACATAGCATATAATAAGCACTCAATATTTAGTGAATGAGTGGGCACAAAATACAACTCTTCATTGTTTTTGAGTTTCTGATTCTACCTGGCACACAGATGGAACAGCAGGCACAGAGGAGAGGTTCAGCCATGGGTGCTTTCAACTTGGTCTCCTAGTGGCCAATCAACAAAATCCCAGGCCTCCTGCAATTTCTCAGGAATATTAGCAAAGGGATGGTTTTAAACACAGCACACAAGCACTTAACTTTAGGTAGGAGTCCTTTATAATTCCTACGAGGCACATCACATCAAAGAGCAGCTCATGGGTGTCGACATGCATGAGGATTCTGAGCACAAAAATGAGGTCAAATTAGACTCCTATGGAATGAAAGCTTCTCTAGAGAAATTGCTGGGGATTTCCCTTGCATTTTTGACCTTGTTACCTCATTTTTCTGTTTTGAATTTCACACCAAGGTCTCCCCAAGCCCAAATCTATGGAAAAAGTCAGGGACCATCTAATCGGCCACAGCTCCCATTGGCTTTGTTTCCATGAATGTGCATTTTCCAAAGCTAGAAATGAACATGACCATGAGATAGGACAACAATTCCTACAGCCTTTGGGATGCCATTGTCACACCAGTCTTTTGGTACTATCCAACAAAGACATTATGTGAACCACAGATGAAGTTATAGGCACAACATTTAAAAGAGAAGCAAGTAAAATTTGTTTATTAGTATAAACAGTCTAACCCAATGTATCTAAACTACTATAATTTCTACATGAAATTGATTTAAAATTGGAGACATTTTACCTTCCTTTTTCAAAGGAAGGCTTCAAAATCTGGTGCATGTTTTCCATTGATAGTACATCTCAATTCAGACTGCCCCAGCAGGGATGTGTCAACATATGCCAAAAGTTACAGCAGGCTAGTGGCTAACGGACCAGACAGGCAAGTCCAGCTATTGAGTTCCTTCTCTTCCAGGATGCTGTTGTTGATCAAGCTATTAGCATTTAAAGATCTTATAACTGATTTTAAAATGTCTTCTAATATATGATGACATCACTTTTATTAGTCTTCATTTCAAAACACTTACAGAGCAGTTAAATGAGGCAGCATCACAGAGCATCTGCTCAATAGGACAGAGCGAGCCTATCTCTGTTATTCGAAAAGGACGTGTTTCTCTGACCTCTAGCTAGAACCCATTTCATTGAATTCTGCTGACTTCCTTGAGTTTCTTCAAGAGGCAATCCTTATTAATCACGGGGCAAAAGCGTGTACCGACTGCAAAGTTTTTTGAAACAGCTGTGCCAACAACAATAAAAAGTGATAAGCTGAACAGCAACAGACAGGAGGCTAGAAGGAGAAAGCTCAAGTACATTCCTTCTCCTTATAATTGCACCCCTGTAGGCCAGCTCTCAGTGTTCTAATAGACGCAGGCACGATGAGGCTTAAAGAACAAGACTCCTTAAGGACTCAAAGGAATGTTCTAACATTCAGTTCCTAATCAAGAGGAACTAAAAACACATTTAGGTTAGGTGTTAATTCACCAGGTAAAAGAATGCATTGAAAATCTGTATCAAGAATAACTCTGTCATTCTCCTTGAAGATGAGATTACTGCTTCTACTAGCACCTCAAAGGTGAAATGGACTGCCAGTTATGAAAGGCAAGTCAATTTGGGGAACTTTCCCTAGGGACAGTGGTCTGACATTCATACCTCAATGGAATAAAATTATACACACATTATTTCCACAAGCAATGGCTAAAAAAAGCTGCGCAAAAGAAAGCACAAGTTCTCTTTCTCCTTTTTGGTGGAAGGTCAGTTTCAATACTGCTCATCCTACAGAATGAGGTATTATGGCCCAGTTATAACAGCTGGCTCAGCAGAAGCCAGCTCAAACAATGGTTTTGGAAGACCAGTGCTGGAATTGGTAAAGTTCAAAAGCACTCTGTCAAAGTCAGCGATTTCTTTAAATGGGGTCAGGTTGTAGGAAGTCAAATGCTATAACTATCCCTTTTTCCTCTCATGGAGAAAGGAAAGACCAGCCATAACTCACCCACAATCCTAAAACCAGCCAAGAAATAATTGGCAGCAACCTGCAGTAGAACTGAGTGATAAGCAGTGTTTGGCACAAAGGCTGGATGCCATTGCTTTACAGTGCAATTATATGCAGATATCACATTCAAGTGGAAGAGAAACCTAAGAACAAGTCAAGGGTCACAGCCCTATTGACATCTGAAAAAGCATAAAAAAGCAGAGCAAAGAAGGAAAACACATGGCATCCCAAACCCTATGCCTTCAGTCTTCCTAAAAAATGATTTTGAAATGAGTAGATAAAATGATCATGATTACACACTAAAATAAATGGAAAATGTAATAAAGGCACAACTCAACAAATACTCCTAGGATCAGAACAATGTCTCATAAACTGCATCTGTGATATTCTTGGTGAGTCAAAAAAAAACCCAACACTCATTTTTCCTCCATTCATTTATTCAATCAACCAGTGCATTCAAGCCTTTCATGCACAAAGTACTATTCCAGATATTAGTGCTATAATGGTAAACTAAATCTGCTAAGGACCTATACATCCATGCTAAGGCAGGCAGACATGGCTGTAAAAATTCACCTGAATCAGTGATACTTACATTTGTAATAAGAATGATCCACTGGGCCTCCCTGGTGGTGCAACGGGTTAACTGCAGCACTATGAAGCTATCCAGAGCCCCTGCAGCACAAGTTCAATACCGGCCAGGGAGATTCCCACATGACGCAGCAGACCTCTCTTGCCTCACCCGCTGCTCTTCTCAGCAGTATATTTCGGTCGATCTGCCTGTTCTGCTTCCCACTCTGTCAATGGTGAACCCTCTCACCACCCCCACGCCTCTGGCCTACACCTCAGCTTTCATGCATAAATAAATAATAAATCTTAAAAAAAAAAAGATCGATTAGTGAATACCTACCATGTGTTGTAGTCTCTGTAAGGTACTTGCTTAATCCTAACAAGTATCAGCAATTAGGCACTGAGACCATTTTACAGAAGAATAACTGAATCTTGGAAGGTCAAGTGACTTGCCAAGGTCACCCGGGTAATCAATGACAGAACCAGGATGGAAGCTCAGACTTGTGGACTCCGGTCATAAACTTAATGTTTGGAAATTAGATGGCTGCAAATAATGCATGAAACTATCATCTTGGTGTTTTAAACACATCAGGAAAACCATTGTTTAGCAGGACTGAGTGACTTTGTGCCTCCCATTAAAATCCGTGATTGAAAAGAAGGCAATTTAAAAAATGGATATGGGATTAAAACTTGACACTTCACCAAAGAAGACATATGGGTGGCAAATAAGCACATGAGAATACATTCAACAATTTTAATTATTTGGAAAATCCAAGTTAAAAACCACAATGACTTACTGTCTCCTATAGTCACCCAAAATGCTAATAGTAAAGAAGGTCGTAACGAAAATTATAACCTCAGACTCTGCCGTTGTGAAGAAGTAGGAGGCCAAGAAGGTAGTAAATCCTGTCTGAGAAAAGGCCCAGGAATTCTGGCATGGCACAGGACATCCAGCCCAAAAGGGCCCTCGCCCGCTTTGCCAAAGGGCCCCGCTACATCACGCTGTTGCAGCAAGGGCTACCCACAAAACTGATTGAAAGTACATCCTGCTGTTAACTAGTTCACCCAGGCCTTGGGCCACCCAACAGCTACTCAACTGCTTAACCTGGCCCACAAATACAAAGGCCAAGCAAGAGAAGAAGTGTCAGAGGCCGGCTCCGACCGAGGTTGGGTTCCCGGGGGTGGTGGGGAAAGCGTTGGTGGCAGCAGCGAGTTCCGTGGGGAAAAGGGGGTGGGGAGTGAGAGACAGCACACACCAGAGAGTGTGATCAGGCCTTCCACTTTATTCTTCCAGAACAGGGTTTTTAAAGCATAAGAAGAATTAACTACTGACAATGGCAGGGTGATTACAGATATTCAGATGCATAATCAATTACATACTTTGAGGAGAATTGAGGAACTTTGGAAAAATGTCTTGTTGTGATGTAAATACCAGCAAGGTACAGGACATAATCTTCAACCTTTGCCCTAGGCCTAGGGTGGAGGCTGCTGTCTCCATACCTATTGTCTGAAACCAAGACCATAATAAAAGAAACATCTTTATGCTAATCTCTGGAAGAAATAATCTAAGGCAAGGAAGGGAAATAAGGGAAGGGATTAAATGTTCTTTGTTTCAAACATTAACCCTTGACCGGGCAAGGACACTTCACTGTCAGAAGGACATCTCCCTGCCAGGATCTAATAAGTAAGGCTAATGCATGCAGGTATGGTGGAGAAACTTAGTTATTGTTCTCACCTGAAATTACACTTAAATTATTTGCGAGAAGAAATATCGCATCCTGACTTATGGGAACACTTCCTTGAAGGCTCGCCACCCATAAAGTGACCTTGTCAAAACAATATGGGGGTCTAGGCTGCAACAAAGAAGCAAAGATTGTCCTGGACTGAGAAGAAAGCTGATGGCAAAGGGGATGTCCCCAACTAAGAGGCCACCTGTCCTCTGACAGGAGTTAACACTGTCACCACCCTGGTGGAGAACATAAAGGCTCGGCTGGTGGCGATCACACATGATGTGGACCCCATCAAGCTGGCTGTCTTCCTTCCTGGCCTGTGTTGGAAGATGGGGGCTCCTTATTTCATTATCAAGGAGAAGGCTATGCTGGGGTGTCTGGTCCACAAGAAGACCTATACCACCGTGGCCTTCATACAGATTAATTCAGAAGACAAAGAAGCCCTGACTAATCTAATGGAAGATCAGGACCCAGCACAAAGACAGATATGATGAGATCCATTGTCAATGGGGAGGTTATGTCTTGGGTTCAAAATCTGTGACGCACATCCCAAGCTGGAAAGGCAAAGACTAAAGAGCTCCTCACTAAACTGGGCTCAGTATACACAGCTGCATTTTCTGTACACAGAAATAACAAACGTGATCCTTCAGTTGTTGGGCAGGAAACCACAGTGAATTGCTGCCACACTTGTAATAGAAACTGTAAGGAGAAAATATTTTTTTACTTTGACAATACCAAGTGCTGATGAAGATGCGGAACAACTGGAAAACTCATGCGATAATAAGGGAAAAAGCCATCTTGGAAGAGTCTGACATCTTCTCATAAAGTTTAACATACCATACCCAACCCAGCAATTGCACTCTTAGGTATTTACCCAAGAAAAAATGAAAAAAAATTATGTTTATACAAAAAACTCTCCAGTGCACATTTGATTGTTTCTTTGGAGTTCTGAATCTATTTTCTTGTTTTCTTTGGCAGCTCCTTTATTGATTTTATTCTTAATTCCCATAACTAGAAGCAATTTACATGACCTTCAACCAGTGATCAGATAAATCCACTGCTGTACATTCACATGGAATACTATGCAGCAATAATACAAAAGAACATGGGGACAACTTAGTGAGGGATGCTTCACCCTTGTTCATAAATAACAACATGGAGGAGTCTGAAATTGTCCTCTAATTTATTAATAAATAAATGAAGGAAGTTAAATCCAAAAGTTGCATGCTATATCATTGTTTTTATATGACATTCAGAAAAAGGCAAAATTATTTTTTTTTAAAGATTTATTTATTAATGCATACAAGCTGGGGTACAGGCCAGAGGCGTGGGGCGGCAAGAGGGTTCACCAGAGACATAGTGGGGAGCAGAACAGGCAGAAATACACTGCTGAGGGGAGCAGTGGGCGAGGCAGGAGAGGTCTGCAGCGCCATGTGGGAATCTCCCTGGCTGGGCGTCGAACTCGCGTTGCCGCTGCCGACAGCTCCACAGTGCAGTGCTTAACCTCTGCGCCACCAGGGAGGCCCCCAAAAGGCAAAATTATTGAACAGAAAATAGATGTGTTTGCCTGGTATTGCAGGAAGAGGTTGACAAGAAAAAAGACTGTCCAAAATAATTAGGGGGAGTGGTGATAGAGTATTCTGTATCTGGGATGATGTAGTATTAACATAACTATGCATTTGTCAAACTCAGACTTACACAGCAAAAGGGTGGGTTTTAAATATATTAAAAATATGAATAAAACCTACTTCAAAAAATTGTGATTTTAATAGGAGAAATTGAACATCTTTCAACGATCATTAAAAAGTAAATACCTAAAATGCCTCTAAATCAAAGTCATCTCAAACTACAAGTAGTTTTGTTAATGACAAGATGTTGGAATCTACCTAATTTCAAACTGGCAAGGCTGGATTTTTTTTTTTTTTCCTTAACACTTTCTCTGTGCTTGGCAAGCAGAACAGTTTGTTCAATCCACACCTTCACTCTGCATGCTGGAAAATTCAAACTAGGTGGCGGGGATCTGGGGTAGAGAAATGCAGGTTTCTCCTCAGTCTGTAATAAGTCACAAAATCTGCTGTGGCTAATGTGTGTCTTTACAAAGAAGAAAATGCCAAGAAGCTATCATTTTTCAAAGGCTTGCTGGTTTCCCATTGAGGAAGACACACCACAGAATAACCTGGTCAATTGCCCTGGGAGTTTCTATCCTAATCTACTGCTGGGTAAGTGCTTTGCTATCAAATTCATGGTTAAAGGCCTTTGCCATCTTTTTTCATTCCCCAATAAGACATTTTTGGGCCCCAAATGTCTCCTCATACTCACTGCTTTTTTACTGCCATGAGGATATTAACAAACCCTCTTCCTACTTCATTGCATCACATATTATAACACAAATAAACTAAACAGAAGCGCTCCATCAGCAAGTGACTTTATGAAGAATTTGGCAATGATTGGAAGAGCAGTATCTCTGGATTTCAAATCTCCAGCACACATTTGGTGCTCTTCCCCCAGCTCCAGATCCTAGTCATTGGCTTTCTTTAGACGTTGCTTTCATGAATAGCCCCAAAGCTCGGGCTCATCTGCCTACCAAAGACTCACTAAAAACCCATATTACAAGCAATTCAGAGCATGAAATGAAAATTGATGCTTTCAAACTCCTGTAACGATGAAAACCGAAAGCTGCCACAAACTCTATGTACTTTCATTTTCTGTGTCAGTTTTCAAGAATAGAAATACCAGCTTGTTATGTGAGATAGGAATGTGAACAGGGGTAAGGCATACCTCCCTAAATCTGATCCCATTAAGGCAAAGCTTTTTGTAGCAAAACACAAGTCTGGTAGGGTTGTATTAATAGCAAAAAGAAAAACTACAGAATCAACACTTAGCAGAGTAAAGACAAGCAACATTAAAACGATGAATTAGGGCCTCCCTGGTGGCGCAACAGGCTGTCTCAGCACCATGAAGCTATCCACAGCCACTGCAGCACAAGTTAGATCCCCGGCCAAGGAGTTTCCCCCCATGGTGCAGCTCCAGCCTCACTGACTTCTCCTGTCTCGGCCGCTGCTCCCCTCAGCAGTGTAATCCAGTAGATCCAATTGTGTAATCCAGTGTAATCCAGTAGATCCACCTGTCCACCAGTAGATCCACTCTGTCTCTGGTGAATCCTCTCACCCCCCCACCACCCCCCACACCTCTGGCCTACACCTCAGTTCTTGTATGCATAAGAAAATAAATCTTTAAAAAAAAATACCCAATGAATTACTGCATTCTTGAATTGGAATCAAATCATGCTGTTCAATCTGAACAGCAAAGACGAAATCCTCACTGCTTTCTTAGGGGGGTGAGCAGTTGGAGCTCTATCTCTACACAGTTTAAACATCTGCAAAAGAAGAGGATAAGCAAGAATAAAATCTCTAAATTCTCTTGCAATATGATGTTTCATAGTTTTATGGACTAGAAAAGCATGGAGTTCTTCCTCTATTTTTACCCTTGGTACTTAGCAGAGTACCTGGCATATAAAACATGCTCAACAATGTTTGTTGAATAAATGATACCAGAGGGAGGATAATTTTGCCTTGCACTATCACTTGACTATCGGGTTCGATAATTCAGATATAAATATTTATACACCTAAATTCTTTTCTTTTTTTTCAATTTATACATACAAGCTGGGGCACAGGCCGGAGGCGTGGAGCGGCGAGAGGGTTCACCAGAGACAGAGTGGAGAGCAGAACAGGCAGATCCGAAATACACTGCTGAGGGGAGCAGCAGGCGAGGCAGGAGAGGTCTGCCGCACCATGTGGGATTCTCCCCGGCTGGGTGTCAAATTTGCATCGCGCACTGCCGACAGCTCCGCAGCGCTCAACTGCTGAGCCACCAGGGAGGCCATATACACCTAAATTCAGTTTTCATGGTAAACCAGAAGACACAAAGTGCATGAGCTACAACTTAACCTTGACCTTATGATTGAGCTAGGGAATAAGAAATGTTTGTTTGAGAAAGGAGCAATGCGGGCAGTAGAGTGTTTCCATTAATGCTGTATAAAGGTTCAGAGCAGAAATAGGGCAGTGTGCACACCTTGCAGTGTGCAGAATTTTCCTGATGTGTGTACATGTGAAGTCTCAACTGGCCAAGAAAGATTAAAAGCAGTACAGATGGGGATTCATTTCCAGAATAGATTATTAAAACGGATAGTGGGTTAAGGTCCTTCTGGACTTTTATGTATTAACAATATACTAAGAAAACAGGTCCAGCTTAAACTTAGCATTTTTGAACACACACCATGCTACTCCTATGCTCATATACCCCACAGTTTCCTGAACATCACCTACATGTCACTTATTTCTATAATAGTCCATATGACATGGGGCCATCACTGGTCATATATGTGTCTCTTGCCACCCCCATCAACTCCACTAGACCCTCTATGAAGGAAAGAATTTTTTTTACATCTTTGTATCCTTTGCACCTATAACACATAGCTGGTCATAGTAACTATTTGATTAAATACTACAGAAAGAAAATCACAAAAACTCCAACTTGGTGCTCATTCAACCCTGTATAACTTTAATAACACTGAATTCACTCAATGCTCTAACTGCCGTGGTTACGCCATGATTTTAATTCAACAATTGCTATTAAAAGTTGTCCAAATGTCAGAATGAACTGTTCTTTCTTAGGATGATAATTCCAAATTCCCCCTTTTAAAGGAGATATACTGTAAAATTGCTATTTAGTTGTCTCCCCATTAGTCTTTAATTAGCTGCTTGAACAATGCTGAATGTGTTACATCCTCTTTCTGAGAACTAAGTCCTCAAGCATTAGTTTGTCCTACCAAATATGACCTCTGTCACCGTGTCCACAGCAGGCAAACCTTCCCAGAGCAAGGAAAATTCCCATGTCTGCCAGAAGCTGGACAGAGACTCAGGCTGGAGGACACATGAGCTCACAGTAAAGTCTGTATAAAGTTTTTCACAGTTTAACCTGTCAAAACTTTACAAGATGATAATCAATTTTGGCAAAGATGAAAGAAACAAACTCTTGGTACACAATAGTGGGGATGAGCATGATCAAATTCTTTTGGAAGAGTAATTTGGAAATACTTTCCTAAAGTTCTTAAACTCAGTGATACCACCCTCAGGAGTTTAGCCTACAGAAAGATTCACAATGGGGCACCAAGCTCTGTGTATAAGGACACCACTTTTGGCATTTTTTCTAGCATTCAGAGCAGTGGGATGATGCTCTAAATCCACATATCACAATGTTCTCCAGGAATCCCATACTCTGAGGCCACTGCCTCCTGGACACCTCACATATATGTCTAACAGACACCTCAAACTCATTAACCAAAATGAAACTTCAGATCTGGGCCTTCTTGGTAGCTTAGGGATTAAGTCTCAGGGCTATCAACACTTTCGGCCTGAGTGTGATCCCCGGCCAGGGAGCTAACCCACATATGGCGCAGCAGACCTCTTCTGTCTCACCCACTGCTCCCCTCAGCAGTGTATTTCAGTAGATCTGCCAGTTCTGCTCCCCCCTCTGTCTCTGGTGAATCCTCTCACACCCCACCCCAGCCCTCTGACCTACACCCCAGTTCTTCTCTGAATAAAAATAAATAAATCTTTTTTTTAAAATAAAACATAAAACTTCAGATCTTCAACCAAAAGAAGACCCAATTCAGAAAGCAAAGTTCCATCCTTTCAGTTGTTCAGGTCTGGGAACACTGGAAGTCAAGATATTCTCAAGTACTCTTTTCCCCACTCCTCACTTAATCTATCATCACATTATCTTAGTATCACTTTTGAAATTTAGCCAATTGCTTCTTCCATGCTCTCTACTATTTTTTTTTAAGATTACTTAGTTATTTTTGCGAAGAACTTGGGTGCAGGCCAGAGGTACAGGGGGTGAGAGGATTCACCAGAGACAGAGTGGGGAGCGGAACAGTCAGTTCTACTGAAATACATTGCTCTCTACTATTACTGCTCTTGTCTGGAAGTAGGGTCCTAATTATGCACTCAATTCCATCCTTCCATGTAACCTTCATAGATTACCTGAAGCAAGACTTCACTGGTTCCCATTTCACTCTCGGTAAAGTGGTTAAAATGATCAAAAATGCCTGGCATGATGTGTCAGCTCTCCCTTACATCTGACCTCTCCTTTTAACTCCTTTCCATGAAGTTCAGTAATCCAGCATATGGAGGCCATCTTACCGGACTTGCCCCCTCATACTTACCAACAGTGTACTTAACTATTACAGCTTCTGTTTACTGTCTGTCTCTCTGACTAGAACATAAACACTATGAAGGATCTTTATCTGCTTTAGTTGATAATATCCCAAGCATATGGAATAGTCCCTTGCACAAATGTTGCTAAATAAATACTTGCTGAATAAATGCATATATCTTAAGAGTTATTTTACAAATAGACCAGCCCTAGCAAACAGCCACCTAACAAATACATGTTCTAGTTATTATTGGGAAGAATGATGGAGACGTACATGTATGTAGTCAATTGGAAAGTTGCCCATATATAATGGCAATAAAGAATAGATGAACTCGTGCACAGAGATAATGATGACAGCATAATTCGAAACACAAAAAAGTGGAAACAACCTAGAATCTCTCATCCAAGTAATATTTGATTAGATTATACCACCCTTCATTCCCATGCTTTGAACACCAGGCAGCTGTTACCAAAAATGAGGTAAGATGTTTCTAGTATCATCTTTTGTGCTTGACTTTTTTGCAAACAATCAAGCAAACTTCAACTTTTCCAACCATAGTAATTTTTAGGAACAAACTTCTCACAGCTGAAAGATTTTGTTTAAACTAATCATTTCAACTTTATTCCTTATTCCCTCATCTTATTAGGACTAAATGAACATGGTTCTAACACAAGCTCTGGGAGGGTAAGGGGATTTTGTCTGCTTCATTTACTGAGCTATCCGCAATACCTCAAAAGTACCTGGCACAGAGTAGCCCCCCAAATACTGATAAATAAGTTAGTTCTAATATGAAATCACCTCCAGGTAAAAAAATAAACATGGTGAATTAAAGTGCCCAAAATGCTAGAAAAAGAAACAGCAGATTAAACTGGACTACTGAACTTCATGGAAAGGAGTTAAAAACATTAGTTCTTTTGCTTCCCTCTCAGGTCTCTATCTACAATCATTATGCATTTTTAAAGCAACTCTCATTGGCATTGTTCCATAATTAATTAGAAAATTATGGGATGCCTTGTTTTATAGGAAAGTTATTTTCTATGGCTGTGGTTAAATGTGTATATTCCTGCTTATCTAATCTTTATTAAGGCAAAGAAACATACCCAGTGTGGTTATTCAGACCTAAGGACTTCTAAAGAGGAAAGGTAGAGGGGAAAGGAGATTTTTAAACAGGAGAACTGCAACAACTTTTAAGATCAATAACTCAGTGAGTAGAAACCTAACTGCTTTTTTAATTTCCAATACAACTGAGAATAACTGATCACTTTGGGGGGAAAGAATACATATTTTAAATACAAGGGAAAATGGCTGTCTTTTACTAATTTAAAATTTTTTTCACTCTGTTTTGGTAATGAGAATTCCACCCTAGAATATAGTTCAAACTTCTTAAAAATGACTAACCAAAATTTTCGATGTACTACTTATTCAAGTATATACCAAACACATATATGCTAAGCACTATGATTAAGACTGGGATACAGAAAGAGTAATAGCCAAAACCTCTGTAAATAAAAGTGTTAAGCTTACAAAATAGAGTTAAAGGCATTATGTTTTATTTTTCCTGTAAACTTCAAAAATCTCTTCATTCAAGAAAACATTAAAGCTAAAAATTTTTCTTCAAGAATATCCAATATCGTGATTCATTTTCAAGTCCCAAACCACTCCTTTACTCTCATGCTTAAGATCTTCTCAAACATCTTAGTGAAAGTTAGGTAAGATTTTCCACATCCTGCTGTTATTCTTGAGTCTGACAGCCTATTGAAAATGTAAAGGATGTCAATTTCATTGGCAGAAGGAATAAAAATCAGTAACAGCAGCTCCAAGGCCATCAGGAAAATAACATACAACAGATATCCTGATAGCATTCAGCCATCCATTCATTAGAATGTTAGGGAAAGAATGGATTCCATGCCATTCTTATCAGTAAAGAACCACATGTCAAAAAGGTTTATCAATGAAACATGGCACATCGCACTATTCACACAAAGAGTTTGGGCATACTTTTCCTGTCTGTGGGCATCCTAAAGGAATCAAGTAGGATCCCACAATGGCAGAAACCTGTTACCAAGACCTGGTAAACAAGGGAAAGCAGACAAGATCTTTGCACATAGTGTTTTGACCCTTCAAAAGCCTAAAGGTCATCCAAAACTAACTTACTGTTAGCTATCAGCAGATTTTCCTAAAGAGTGATTAACAGTGCTACCCCTTCTTCCCAACAGACTTCTCAAAAAATGCCATGACAGTTTCTTTGGTGCCAGAGGGTGTCAGTATGACTGCAAGGGATGTGTTTACATTCAACTATTTGGGGTCTGATGAGCAAATAATAAACTTTTTTTTTTCCTCCAAAAGAAAAGACAAACATGCTGAGAAAAAGAAAGAAAAACATTTGGAGAGTTTTAATTGGAGGGATATTTTGATTTAAGCTTCTTCTTGTACTATCACATTATACCTATATTTACTTCCAACTTTAGAAAGAGTACCTTTAGTTACTAGTATCTCCCAAATTTTTCTCCCTGGAGCAACTCTGATAAGTTAATGTCAGAAATTTACATATAAGCTTATTGGGAATATTAAATAGGAAACCTCATTTGGTATCACATCACTTCTTATGACACAAAATAGTCTGATAGAAATTACATTGCAAAACTTCAATAACTGGTGTCAAGCAAGGCGGTTGGCTCCTTTATGAATATGGAGAGCTCATTGTCTCTTCTTTTTCCTCCCTATGTGCACCCACATGGCAAGAGTAAACAGAAAATCAGGGGGAAAGGAGGCACACCCCATCAAGAGCCCCTGCTAGGTATGCCTTAATCATATAGTCTATCATTATTGCTTCTATGGAGCCTTTAATGCATAGGTTTATTTTCTGTTTTTAGACATAATAATGTCAAAGATATAGAGTTGTTTATCATCAAAACAGTCCTAGGTAAAAAATGAAGTGTTCCAAGGAAGTCCTTTCCATTAATGAAACCCACATGAAATTTTATTTGCAAGGTTTTAGAGAACCTGGGTTTGATGGGTTGGGAGCTCCAGCAGACACACCTGGGCCACATCATAAATTACCTCCACTGTTAACAGAAGAGGAAGTGCAGCTCTGGTCCCCACCGGGGGAGGTACCATAATAAACACAAATGCCCATGCTTGCTCACAGCAAGGAGCAGCAGGTAAGCCTCAAATCTAAAGGTAAATCTAAAGACCTATTCAGAGTCATAACTAAGTAAAAAGAACAGCCAGCCGATTCCACTCTCTTTATTATAAGCACAACAAATTCAAACGCCAAAACCCAAACATTTTTTAAATCGTTGCTACAGACATACAGCTTGAAATACATAGCCTAAGAAAAAACTACATAGGTATGAAAACAAATAACCTTCAGTATTTAACTCACAGTGGGGTGGGGGTGGGTAGGCATGAAAATTAGGGATTAGACCAGCAGGTACTCCGCAGGTATTCTTTTCTTCTGACTCATCCCCGTCCCCAAAACCAAAAGCTGAAAGGTTTTGGGAAACAAGAGCAGAATGCTTCTGTTCCTCAGTTGAGAAATGGAGGAATCAAGTCTCCATTGACGAGTTACAGTACAAGTTAAATCATAAAAAGAACACAGAGCATATCCAATCAATACTCGAAGACCTCCAAAGTTACCGTAAAACACCTATTTTCATAAAGTATTAGCCTTAGAGATGACAAAAGACCTTTCTTAACTAAAAAAGAATGTATTACCCCAGAACCAGAAAGACAATATGTTGTTCTGCGGGTTACCACGTGCATATACATGGATTTATGTGCATTGCATATACACCAAGACTTACATGTTTTTTTAATATTAAACATCCTAACGCCCTCATGCAAAAGCTTCCAGTTTTATTTGAACCCCTAACAAATATGTCCCCAGCTTTTGAAAGCACTGAATACTAGTTCAAAAGGAGTAGTGAAACAAACATCAACAAAAACCAGACAAACCTATTTGACTACCACTTTTAAATGATTCTCAAATTACAGAGTCTTGAGCACAGTAAACTCCAGGAAAGAGAAAAGGACACTACTTACCTAATCCTTATAAAGAGCCAAAACATACCCAATGATCTGGCTCACACACAGTTCCACTCCCTTTGTGTGTTAGGCAAAGTCCCTGTACCCACCCCTTGGAGATGACAGCTTCCTTGGACCCAGGTACCCAGATCGGCTAGACTCAGGACCTGGGAAGAGGATGGGAGGGGTAGCATTCCTGCCTCTTAAAAAAAAATCCCCAGCTTCCTGACTTGGCCCACTCACTTACAAGCACAAGATAGGGAGGCCAGCCTCTCAGCTCCCAAGCACTCTGCAAGCCAGACTATATTCGCTTTGTATTTTCTGGATGCCCACAGACATGCATATCTTAGATAACAGTGCTCAGATACACACTTTAATTTCCAGGAAGCAAACTTATAAAGCCCTCTGCACATTCTTTCTTTTTTAGAATAGGGGACACGGGGGGCGGGGGGGGGCGGGGGGGCAGGTCTTTCCGCCTTTATTTTCTCGGAAGCGAGCAAAGCCCTCCAAAGTGCAAAGGCATTTGGCCGCCGCGCCCGGGAGAAGCAGCAATCCCTCTCCCCAGCCGCCCCCAGCCAGGGCGCTCTAACAATGCAGCAACATACATTTACCAACACCTGCTGGAGCCTATTAATATGCACGGGGACGTAATGATTCCCCTCAACCCCTTCCCCTGCCCTCCACACTGAGCAGGCTTTCATCTCCTCCTTTACCATCCATCAGGAACTCATTTCAACGGCCCCCTCCCCCTCCTGCCCCCAGTCCCCATTCAGCCGAGACCCTGCTCCGAAAGCCCAGGCTGACTAGCACACTTTGGAATGCACTTCATTAAAATTTAGCTGCCCGATTCCAACCTGCAATGCGGAGGAGGCAATACAAAGCGCGCGCCACACTTCCTCCAACATCCCCTTCAAAAGCTCCATTGTTCACTAGGCATCTGCTCCAGAGCCCGGCCTCTCCCTACCCACTGACCCCTGATTTTTTTTTCCCTCCCCCTCCCCTTCCCACTCGGCCGGGCCAAACGGGCCTGCCTGGTGAATTAAAACGCAGCCTCAGCCATCTGGTCCTCCCAAGCTGGTCCGGTTTTCCCCACCCCTCCTCCCTGGTCCACACACCATACACGGCATCTTCACCTCCATGGATATTCCCACATTCCAAGCGCAAACCTCGGGTGGAAGGGCGCCTCTGCCGCCGCCTGCCTGTCCCCAGGCTTCCTCCAGCTGCGGAGTATTCGAATCCAGAGGTGGGCAGGGGGCGGAGGTGGGGGGGTCGGCGAGGAGGCAATCATGGACCACTTGTACTTGCCTGCAAACCCCAGCCCAATAGCCAAGATTAATCCTTCCCTTTGTGAGCCTGAAAGAGCCTCCCACCACGCTGGTCCTCGGCTCTGCAGCAGCTGGAAAGAGAGGCGGGGGTTGGGGGGTGGGATCTGAACCCCTTCCTAGGCGAGCTGGGGGCGCCTCGGCCACCTGACCACAGAGCAGTTTTTCGAGGGAAGAAGGCGCTGGCAGCAGGAGCAGCTGACGGTGTGAGAAGGAAGAGAAGATGCCCAAGCTTGCGCCTTTTATATTACTGGCGACATTTCTAACACATGACAACAATTTCCATCTGTATTTAAGCCGGGAGTGTGAAAAAAGAGCATTACATCACAGAGCCCGGGTTCCTAGAGGCTGCCAGATATCTAGGCCAGGGGATTAGGGCCGCACCTGCGGAGCGGGCGGGAGCGAGCGAGGCCACTGCCTGCTCTAGCCTGGCATGTCCGGTTCCCGTGCCCGCGTGCCCGCGTGGTCCTGGAGGGACCCCTGACTGAGGAAAGGCGGGAAATGGGTCTGCTCCATTTGCAAGTCTCAGGAGGCTGGGTGGGTGTGTGGTTAGGTGGGTGAAAGCATGGGAGGTGGTGCCTCTTGGTTGGAGGTGAAATTCTGACTTCCTAAGAGCAAGGGCAGGCGGCGCATTCTGTGGGACGCACTTTCTGCCTCTTCCCCAACTCGGGAGGGAATTTCGAGAGATAGTATCTCTTATGTTTAAAATAATACTCTTTCTTGCAGTTACAATGAAAGTGGATGGAGAGATTTTGAATATTAATTTAAGGAAGCCACTTACAAGAAACAGACACTTCGAGATAAGGGTAGAATCAAGTCCTGAATCAAGCTGTTTCCTTACAGCTTCTCTCTCTGTCATTCAAATGTACTCTTTAGAAGAATCTGGAAAACCCAGTAGTGTTACTGAACTGGGAAAACAGGAAAACACAGCCCCATACCAAGAATGAGCATGACTGAGCATGACCCTTACTGATGAATACCAAGGAGGAACATGACCAGTTACTGATAAAAACCCTGCCCGGAAAACTGTCCGGAAATCACTGGTAAGACCCTTGGCTGTAAACAACCTCCCCCCCAAGAGATCACCTTTCCCTGTAACCCACCAAGAGTCATGCGGAAGCGACCTTGTATAAAAGTCCCCTGGTGTCTTTGTTCAGGCCCAAGCTTTGGAGGTTACTCCCTTGGGCCCACCTGTGTCATAAACTTCCTGTGCGCACCGTGACCGTGTCCCTGAGTGCTGTTTGGTCTTCCCGTGTCAGCTTCTGCAGCATTATCTCCATTCTCCTTCTAAGGAGGCACTGCTCCCCAACTCCCTCAAACCTTTGGCCACACTTTCTTGAGAGGCCTCTGGCTTTGCAGAGCTAAGTTTTATCTCTTGTTGTGTGGGCCGTTTTTGTCCACTGCTGAAGCCACACTTTCTTTGCCTCAGGATAGAGAAACCCTCAGACTACCCAAGAGGAAGTCAGGGGCGCTGCCTGCCTTCTCCTAACCCACATGCACCCAACCACCAAGATTTCATTACCATAATTCAGACTGGAGGAGGTAAAAGGACTAGAAGGTGTCCTGAGGTGACGAATAACGAGAAAATAGTTAAGGGGGAAAGAAAGGAAACATTTATTCCCTGAGGTGTAGAGGAGAGAAGGCCAAGGCAGAACCTAGATTCAAAATGGATGAATCTCAGCGAAACAAGCCAGAAAGAAAGAGAAAAATATCGAATGGTTTCACTTATAACAGAACTATAGGGAACCCTAATAGGAGAGAGAGACACTTGGGGGGAGGTGGGGAGAGGAGAGGATAAGGGCACAAAATGGAGTAGAAAAGAACACAAGGGACCACCGAGATGGATCACGGGTGAATTGGTGGTGGGTTACCCAAGGGGAATACAAAATGTAAAAGATATAAATAACAATAAAAATAAATAAATAAATAAATAAAAGAAAAAAGAAACAAAATGGATGTATCTCACCGAATGGGAAAGGAGTCTTAAGGAAGAGGGAGGAAAGGGTGATAGGGCAACAGGACCACTCAAAAAACAATATAACAGACATCTTTCCCTCAAAGGTAGTATCAACTGGATTTTATAGCATTTGAGAAATACATCTTGTCCCTTCACATGTGCTATTCAGTGAGCAGTCACCGTATGCCTGTCCGCTCACCCGTTCCCAGAATATCCAAAGTGTGGGCATTTTGAATGCCCTTGTCCTTCTGGTCACTCTGAAAGCGGGGCGGACGGGTCACAGGGTGTCCAGTGCTGCCGCGGTCACCAACTGAAAGCGGGACGGACAGGGCACAACTGTCCAGGCTCTGAGGCAAGGGCCACCAAAAAGCCCCAAAAGGCCAAAAGGCCAAAACCAACAAAGGGCAGCGCCTGATGAGAGGCCAGGTCACTGTCTGTGGGTCTCACCCGCGCACAATTGCAAGAGGCTTCAGGCTACAGGAACACCGAACATGGGGTTTATTTTACAAACGGGAGAAACAGAGAGCTCGCTGCATCCTCAAGGGGTGGCCACCTCACCCAGAACGCATCAGGGATGGCAGCTCTTTGTGAGGTGTTGGGTTAGACCAACAAACAGCTCTTGAGACACCAGGCCCAGGGCCTCTGGGGCTCCTTTCAGGCAACGTCAGAGGCAGGACCGGAGGCCCAGTCTCTGCAGAGTCCTTCAGCTTCTCGTCCTCCTCGGAGGGCAGCTGCTGGACGCTTCTTTTCTTCTTTCTTCCTCGGAGGCCAGGAACGGACTTCTTTCTTCTCTCTTCGGAATCTGGAACTGTCGTCTCTCTTCTCCTGGGGCTGGTATTGTCGTCGTCTTCTGCTGTTCTTCTCTTCAGGGTCCTCCTCCTCTCTCTGGGGCTGGCATCCACTCTTATTTTTTTTTCTCTTCTTTCTCCCCCTTCCCCCAAGGACACTCCGATCCTGGCTTATATTCTCGTTCAGGGTATCATCCACAAGTCTGATTGGACCATTTTTCAATCCTGGAGCTGATTGGATCTACCCATCAGCTCCTAGCACCTGATCGGTCCATTCAAAAATGGCAGTTACTGGGCAGGAGCAACTGCCACAACTGACTTGGAGCAGCAGGGTAAAAGACACCACCACTCCTGCCGGATCCCACTGCTAAGGCAGCTTGGTTCCAGTAACAACTCTTGATGGTCAAAGACACAACTCTGGGGTCAGACTTAGTCCAGTTCCATTTCTCCACTTTCCCGCTGTCTGACTGTGGGTAAAGTACTTGCCAGGTCTATCCCTGCTTCTCATGTGTAAAGAATGGACCAAAAACTACCTAATTGTTGTGAGGATAATATGCCCCCAAACACCTGGCACAGCTCACCACACATAAAAGGTGTTCAGTAGATATTACCTATCATAACTGTCATTATTATTCTGACTTTATCTCTATATGAAGTATTACCACAAAATAAAAGCTTTCATCTTCTACTTCCGAGGGGACCTACAAATTGGAACAGCTCCCATGGCTTCAATTAGTGAACAGCAGACACCAGTGTTAGGAAAGGAACCATGTTCCCAGCCTCCACTTAACTATGGGGTCAAGTGAGGAGGTATAACAGAGAAGGCAGGTGGGCTCTGGGGAAGAAAAAGGAGCACTCTTGCTTCTGCAACCTAACTTGCAGCCTTATATTGCTGGGAAGGAGGCATGGAAGGAGACACATGGAGTAAAGACATGTAGAGACACTTACTAGAGACACGTGTGTGAGAGACACTTCGGGAGGCTGACAGTGGCAGCCGTTGTCTTTATATGGTGTCACCTTCGGTCCCAGCTTTCTGGAACCTGCTTCCGAACCTCTTTCCTATGGTTCCCCACCAAAAAGTGCCTTGGACGCATGACAAACATTCCGGCCTCAGTGGCCTTGTTTGGGGCCAATTCTGTTTGGCAGGGCATTTGCCCATGAAGGGATGGGTAATTTGGGGTGTTTCAGTGGGAAAACTCTTATTAGGAACTTTCTTCTTATTCTTGAAGTTCTTGATATCCCTCTCTCTCTCTCTCTCTCTCCACACTAATTCTATTAAAGTTCTTTCACACACAGAGTCTGCTTTGCCTTTGTACACATGGGTGACTGGACACTTTCAAAGCATACAAGTTTGGGGGTCCTGAAGTGCACCTCGATCTAGTACTAACACCAGCAGCCTAGATATCATTCAGTCCATGAGAAAAAGTAAACAAGAGGGCCTCCTTGGTGGCGCAGCATTGGTGCAGTGGTTAAGTGCTGCGCTGTGGAGCTATCCGCAGCAGCGACATGAGTTTGAAGGTCGGCCAGGGAGATTCCCACATGGAGCGCCAGACGTCTCCTGCCTCGCCCACTGCTCCCCTCAGCAGTGTATCTCTGTTGATCTGCCTGTTCTCCTCCCCACTCTGTCTCTGGTGAACCCTCTTACCACTCCATGCCTCTGGCCTGTACCCCAGCTTGCATGCATAAATAAATAAATCTTTAAAAAAAAAGTAAACAAGATACTTTGGAAGAAAAACATTAATTTAATTCATTTTTATTTCATGTCTATCTACTTTTACGATGGTGACTATGCTTTGAGAGCTGAATGCAAAGTATTAGCTTACATTTTTGGTTTAAGAGAAACAAGAAATGTAAGGGAATAGTGTACATAACACATATGAACATTCACATCATTTCCCCTCTTAATCATCATCAAAAAAGAAAAAGAAAGGCAGAATCTGCATAAAACTTTCAAAAGCTTTTAGCCACAACCCAATGCTGAAAAATGGAATTTATATTTTATTAGTTTTCCACAAGAAAATGATTGTGCAGTACAAATTAAATTGCTTTTTTTGCAGGGAAGCTACATAGAGACTTCACCAAAGGGAACAAAAATACAAAACCATTCTCTTTATGAAAGAATGAGGGGAACTTTTATTCAATAAATATCCAAGGATGTAGCTTTCTAATCTTCAATAAGGGGAGAAAAATAGCCCTCATTTGGTTTGGAAATAGCCCTAACAATAACAAATTATTTCCAATCAGAGTGCCAGGACAAGGTTTTTCTATTTACAAGTAAAGCACAAGGAGTAGATTCCATGAAGATGTACTCATTTTTTATGAGTATACACTTGATCTCAAAGACTGAGGCTCCGTGAATTTGTGTGGTCTTCAGCATGAGACAGCAGAGATACTTCATCACATTTCTTCTCAATTCTTTTGTCACACACAAAAATTTAAAACCCATAGGCCGTGAAAGAGTCTTCCTTTGCGGACACTGGATTTCTAGGCCGTAGGGCAGATCTATGCAGTATCTCGAGGACTCAGTATAAACTGACAGTGACGTGTATGTACACACTTCTTCACTAGTAATTTTAAATAAGCAATTGTGAGAAAAGGGCAAGAATTCACCTGGATGCATTCAAAGCAATGAGAGAAATGATTAGGAATCAGATTGACTAGATATTGTAGAAAAGTGACCACTTGGGAATGAGTAGAACACTGTGGTTATGAGAGTAGATCTGGGACTAGAATATCTAAATTCAAAACCCACCTCTGTCTCTGTTGTGATATGAATCATTGGGTAAGAAATATTCCCTTGCAATATATCCACTTTCTTATCTGTAATATGGGAATAAAACATTCTTGCCTCATAGGATTGCTATGAAGACTGAGAAAATACAGGGCAAAGCACTTAGACAAATGCCTGGCACAGAGAAAGTGGTCAGTAGGCATTAGTTACCACTGCCATGTCAATCATTTCTAACCTTAGTGAGGAGTTCCTCTAATATCTTGCTCTCTTCAAGTCTTTCCACCAATGCTTACTGAGTACATACCAAATAAATAGCACTGCTGGATGTGAAAAAAAAAAAAAAAAAAGGCACATCTAAAGAGTTGGGACAAAAAAACAACTCTGCAATTATTTGTTAACAGAAATGCCCTTTAGATAAAATTATACTGAGCTACATACAAAATTATACTGAACTATATAAAATTATACTGAACTACAAAATGCAATAAAAATAGAAATTAACAGAAAAAAGGCAAAAAAAATTAATAAAAATAAAATAAAATCTGTGGGATATGCCCAAATTCCTACACAAAGGAAGACTACAGCCTAAATGAATTCGAGAAAGAAAATAATTTATGCTTGGTACTCACAAAGCAATAAAATATTTTTTTTTAATAAAAGTGAAAAATTCAACAAATAAGGCTGGGACAATTGGATACCTACATACAAATAAATGAGGCCATCTCACATCCTAAACAAAATTAGCTCAAAATGGATCATAGACCTAAATGGAAGATCTGAAACAATAAATCTCTTAGATGTAAATATAAGAGAAAATGACCTTGGGTTGGACAATGAAACCAAAAGCACAAACAAAAATAAAAGGAAAATATTATACTGCATCAAAATAGAAGTTTTATACTAAAACCAATACTGCCATCAAAGTGAAAAGATTATTAATGGAATTGGACAGGATGTTTGAGAATGATATACAGTTGATAGACTGGTATCTAAAATATATAAAGAACCCCTACCAATCAACAATGAAAAGACTACCCAAAGATGACACACAGTCGCTCAATAAGATGATGAGAAGATATGCAATATCATTGGGGAAATGCAGATCAAAAACACAATGTGATTCACTAGGGTAGTTATCATTAAAAAGTGAAGATGTGGAAAATAGGAACTCTGATAAATGGGAATGTAAACTGGTGCAGCCATTTTTGACAGTTCCTCAAAAACATACACAGTTAAGGCATGACCCTGCAAATTTATTCCCAGCTATAAACCTAATGAACAAATGCACATGCAAAAACTTATATATGAATGAATGTGCACAGCAACATTGCTGAAACTAATAACCAAAAAGTGGAAACAATCCAAATATCCATTACCTGATGAATGAACAAACAGAATGTGGTGTATCCATATAATAGAATGATATTTGGCAATAATAAGGAATGAAGCCCTGATATATGCTATAACATGTATGAAATCAGAAAGCATCATGCTATGTACCAGAATTCAGACACAAAATGTCACATATTGCATTATTCTATTTATGTGAAATGGTCCAGAACTGAAAAATCTATAGGTACAAAGTAGATAAACAGTCTCTAGGGATTTGAGCTTTAGATATATAGAGTTTATTGGGGGGGGGGGGATAAAAATATCCTAAAATTGATTGTAGTTACAGTTGCACAGTGTTGTGAACGTTTTTTAAAACACTATTTTTTAATGGTTGAATCATTTAGCATGTGAATTATATTTCCAAAAAGTTGTCTATAAAATATGGAAAGAGGGAATAGTAAAATTAAGGCAGAAATACAGAGAGGGAATTGTAGGCAATAAAGAAAATAATCAAGAGGAAAGGCTATTTCTATAGAAGGACTAATAAAGTTTAAAAAAGGAGGAGAAATCACAATCAATCAACTTTAGATACAAAACTAAGAGGTACTACAAATACATACGAATTTTATTTTCATGTATAAAATTAATAGGTACAGATTTATGTCAGTCAATTTCAAAATCAGAGTTGATAATTTCCTAGAACAGCAAATTAATGAAGTTGTCTTAAGAAGCAGTAGAAATCTATGACTATAACTAAAATGAGGTTAAAGAATGATCTCCTACCTCTCTTTTCCTAGCTCCAATAAGGAGAAAAACACACAGACTAGACCAGGATGGTTTATGGACAGATTTTACCCTGACTCCTAGAAAGAGAGTGGCTTCCTTATATAATCCAAAAGTTCAGAATATTTCCACTATATATTATCTATTTTCTATGGGCTCACACATATTTATGAAAGACTAGAAAATGATATTAGAGGATTACTTTTAAAATGATGAGTTATGGGGCCTCCCTGGTGGCGCAGCGGTTAAGCGCTGTGCTGTGGAGCTGTCAGCAGCCGTGGCTCCAGCTTGATGCCCAGATAGGGGAGATTCCCACATGGTGTGGCAGACCTCTCCTGCCTTGCCCGCTACTGCCCTTAACAGTGTATTTCCATCGATCTGCCTGTGCTGCTCTCCACTCTGTCTCTAGTGAACCCTCTTGCCGCCCCACGCCCCTGGCCTGTACCCCAGCTTGTATGCATAAATAAATAAATCTTTTTTAAAAAATTATGACTTATGGGCCTCCTTGGTGGCACAGGGGTTAAGTCTCAGTGCTCTCAAGCTATCTCCAGCCACTCCGACCTGAGTTGGATCCCCAGCCAGGGAGCTGACCCCCATGGCACAGCAGACCTCTCCTGTCTCGCCTGCTGCTCCCCTCAGCAGTGTATTTCAGTAGATCTGCCTGTTCAGCTCCCCACTCTGTCTCTAGTGAATCCTCTCACCCCCACACCTCTGGCCTACACCCCACCTTGTATGCATAAATAAAATAAATCTTTGAAAAAAATTTGAATATTGGATTTTGGCTTTAGGGAGAGTGAGTCCAAAGATACATACCATATTCCCTACACCCTACTTAGAGTTGCTTTTTGTTTTCAGCTTATGAAAAATGATGACTTTCATCATATGAATAAAAATAAATCTTCAAAAAATAATGAGTTATGATGAAGAAAATAGTATTGGGATGGGATGGTCAAAGGGACAGTGAAATTGATTGTGACATCTGTATTTTTAATAAAACACATATATTCCATATATATAAAAACTTAGTTTGACAATTATTGAAATGAGAAAATAAAGGTACTAATTGGGGAACTTGAATTAAATTGTCTGTCTGGTTAACTGAACCATGGAGGGTAGGTAAGAGGGTGGCATTATTACCGCCACCTAATGGTAACTTACTCTAACTGTAGGCAAAATTTCTTTTTTCTTTTTTTTTTTAAAGATTTATTTATTTATGCATACAAGCTGGGGTACAAGCCAGAGGCATGGGGCGGCAAAAGGGTTCACCAGAGACAGAGTGGGAAGCAGAACAGGCAGATGGACGGAAATACACTACTGAGGGGAGCAGCAGGTGAGGCAGGAGAGATCTGCCGGGCCAAGTGGGAATCTCTCTAGCTGGGCGTCGAACTCGCGTTGCTGCTGCTGACAGCTCCACAGCGCAGTGCGTAACCGCTGTGCCACCAGGGAAGCCCCTAGGCAAAATTTCTAAATTACTAAAAGCTATCTCAATGCTGGACTTGGAAGCCTAAACCTAAACTCAAAGTCGAGTTAACAAAAAGAATAGCCTTGTAAGCTTTATAATAAGAACATTTTCTTAGTTCTAAGATGTCATTAAACATAAGATCTCTGATTTAATAACTTTCCAGAAGAGAACTGTCACATTAAATATGTACATTTATTTTTTATAATTCCAAATGCTGAAAAAATATGTATATGAGAATCAAAAATAACGGTATTATGTGACCAAGAGAGACCTTGATGAAAGTGAAAAATCACTCTCTAAATCATAACATTTTAAGCTGTGCTTAGATTCTGCAGCTAAGTTGTACGCAGAAAATGTGTTTAGTTAGGTGCTGAAATTCATTTATAATGATTATTTAAGAAATAACAAATATCATTGGTTATTAAGGAAAATATTGTTGGTTAGGAAGGAAAACCAAAGTGCCTCAGTAGGTCTTATGCTTCTTAAATAGACCAAGTTGACTAAAAATAAGGCTAACATATAGGATCAGTAATATTGGAGTTGCTCTTTTTTTTGCAGCTTATGAAAAATGATGACTTTCATCATTTGAATTATAAATCACTTCACAAATAACAAATCACTTCCTAGTTATTTATTTAATTTTTAAAGATTTATTTATTTATACATACAAGCTGGGGGTGTAGGCCAGAGGGGTGGGTTGGTGAGAGGACCCACCGTAGACAGAGTGGGGAGCAGAACAGGCAGATCAACTGAAGTACACTGCTGAGGGGAGCAGTGGGCAAGGCAGGAGAGGTCTCCTGCGCCATGTGGGAACTTCCCTGGCCGGGTCTCAAACTCATGCTGCAGTGACTCCGGATAGCTTCATAGTGCTGAGACTCAACCCATTGCGCCACCAGGGAGGCCCACTTCCTAGTTATTTAGAAACCCAAAGGGAGGAACATTTTTCCAATAATAACCTTTGATTTCCACTACTGAAAAAAATGACCAACTTGAGATACTATTTTCCAGCTGGATTTTAACTTGAACTGAAAGTGTGAGGAAGTGACCCCTTGATGAAGAAAGAATCCACTGACAATTCCCTGCCACGTTAGTTACCTGGGGAATCAAACAGCAATGAGGAATCAAGAATTCTGATGACTGGAAATTTCAACAAGAAATGGAACTAAAACAGAAATGCAACATTAAGCTAGAAGTATTACTAATGTCACAGTATTCTCTTCGAGATGTGAAAGATGACCATCTTCTTGGATGGAAATCAAATGAGGTTTTTTTGTTTGTTTGTTTGTTTTTAAGATTTATTTATTTACACATACAAGCTGGGGTACAGGCCAGAGGCGTGGGACAGCGAGAGGGTTCACCAGAGTCAGAGTGGGGAGCAGAACAGGCAGATCAGAAATATACTGCTGAGGGGAGCAGCGGGCGAGGCAGGAGAGGTCTGCCGCACCATGTGGGATTCTCCCAGGCTGGGCGTCGAACTCGCATCGCGTGCTGCCGACAGCTCCACAGCGCAGCGCTCAACCGCTGCGCCACCAGGGAGGCCCCTCAAATGAGTTTTTTTTGACAGATTCCCCAAGAAAATGCAGAAAAAAACAAATTTTAAGCTGTTATGCCTGAAAATGGTTCACACAATGCAAATATGCGAATTCAGATGGCTAATAAGAGAAAGGATGATCGTATAGTGGGCTATCAAAGATGAAAATTCCAGGAACCTTAAAGTTGTTTGTTTTTTTTTTTTTGGTATAAGAGATATTGTGAAAATTGACTTTATATTTGTCTGATTAGAGTGTTCAACAAATGGCTTGTTCTACAAGACCACATCTCTCTGCCTTTAAAACTCTGAAACTATTAATACATTGAACTTACAGAATCACCATTTTGTCTTTGATACTTGTGGACTTCAAAGCACAAAGTGGGACTCCTAACAGTATATTCACCATATGCATACATCTCCTTAAGGCATGCTCACCATGATCTATCAGGTACATATTGCTGGCCCGATTCTATAGATGGTACTCAAAAAGGTCAGGTAACTTGTCCAAGCACAGCTAATAAGGAGCAGAGTAGAAATTTAAAACCTAGATATTTCTATAAATCAGCAAGAAAAAAAAGACAAACAATCCAATTAAAAAGAAAAATGGGAAAGACTTAAACAGGAACTTCACAAAAGGAAACAACCAAATTGATATTTAGCTCTTGAAAAGGTGCTCGAGATCATTCTACAGCAGGAAAAATGCAAATTACGATCACAATCAGATACCACTGCATGCATATCCACCAGGATGACGAAAAATCCAAGACTGATATAGGAAATGTTGGTGAAAATGAAGAGGCACTGGAACTCTCACAAGGCAAGGTGTGAGTGCAAATTGGTATAATCACTTTGGAAACTGTTTGGCAATGTCTGTTAAAGCTAAACATATCCCAACAACGGGATGCAGCAATCTGGTGGATCTACTCACAGGTGGGAATTGAGCACATATGTCCGGGTGCATGAGCATGTACAAAGTGGACATAATTCAAATGAACAGGAGAAGGATTACAATGAAAGACCACAAAACAATAAAAAAATCAAACTACTACTACATGAACACAATGTAGATGAGTCTCAAAGAGGAATGTTAGCAGAGGAAGTTAGAAAAAAAGAATATATATTATTCCTTTCATATGAAAATCAAGAACAGGCAAACTTAATCTAAAGTGGTAAGTCAAAATCACAGTTACCTCTGAGAGAGAAAAGTATTCAAGGGGAGGAGATATGAGAGAGTCTATAAAATGTTCAGTGTTCTAGATATTGATCTGGGAAATGGTTACGCATGTGCACGAGCGCATACGTGTGTGTGTGTGTGTCTGTGTGTGTGTGAAAATTTAATAAATGACACTCTTGAGATATAATTTACTAGGTTGATTTTATACATTGTTTTAAAAAGGTCTCTATTAGAATGCAGAAATGCCTAGCACCAATTACTGTACTGCTACACTGCCAGAGTCTGGAACAAAAAGAAGGAAAGGAGGAAGAGAAAGGGGCAAGGGATGGAAGGGGTGGAGGAAGAAAGAACAGAGAAAAGGAGAGAGAATGTTGGTCAGGTTCCTAAAGCATATAATATGAATTCAGAACAAAACTACCACAGGTTTCTTAGAGATAACATGTATTTTCAGTTATATCTGACAGTTTGTTTCTCAATTTATAAAGACCCACATCTACATTCAACTGAGAAAGTATTAAATTCTCCAGGGTAGCCCAGACCGTGCTAAAGATGCACAAGTGTCTGATTCCAAAGTCAATTAGGAGGCTGACGCCATCTTTCAACAGGTAGGACAAGAGTGAACAACTTATGTGAAACTCAATCAAAACCATAGTAGCTACAAACTTCTAACCATTGAGAAAAACAAACAAACAAACATGTAAATTCCTAGAATTAGCTAGAGTCCTTCTGGTAACACTATCAGAAGTTGGACCAGATTTCAGTCCACCTGATAGTTTCATCTAATGTCTCATTTTCAAGTAATGCCTACTTAAATGATATTATACCTATAGCCAGGCAACATTTTCTTTTCAAAAATCCACTGTAACAGACACAGGATTTCCCCCCCAAATCACTAATTAAGTCAAGTTGAGACTGTGCAAAACCACTTAGAGCTAGAAAGAAGGAATGTGTATCCTTCAAATCAATTGATGATGAAAACTAATATACAGAAAAAGGCAACTCTTAACTATCCTATGAGGTCTGTTTGTAATTAATTGTCTTATGAGACAGGAAAAGAAATAAATGTCAAGTTCATTTATTTACAGCAATCATAATCACAAAGCCAAAGTAATAAATCTTTTAAAGATCAGCAGCTCACAGACCTTGAAAATGAGTTCGTACCTAACTTTTAACTTCCTTAAAACTAGCAAACTGACCATAGATCTGAGGCATACAGCAAGGGAGGGAGAAGAGAGGGTCAAAACACGGGAGGGAAAAGCAGAACAGAATATGAGGATAGTTCATGGGTGATATGGTGGCAGGAGAACATGGGGATTACAATTATGTAAGAAAAAAAATTAATAAAAAGAGGAAAAAAGAAAAATACGGCCTCCCTGGTGGCGCAATGGGTTACGTGTCAGCAGTATGAAGCTGTCTGAAGCCACTGCTGCAGGAATGCAATCTCTGGCCAGGGAGCTTCGCATATATTACAGCAGACCTCTCCTGTCTAGTCCACTGCTCCCTTCAGCAGTGTACTTCAATAGATCTGCCTATTCTGCTCCCTACTCTGTCTTCGGTGAATCATCTCATCCTCTGCACCTCTCGCCTAGACCCTAGTTCTTGTATGCATAAATAAATAAATAAATAAATCTTTAAAAAGAAAAGAAAAATAAAGAGTGAAACAGAATGGCACAGCATAGCTCTACTGCTTATTAGCTATGAAATCTTGAGCAAGTTATTCAAACTTTTTATTCCTCAGTTTCCTTGAATATGGAGAGTAACAATATCGACATCACAGGACTATTGTGAGGATTAAGTAAGTTATGCTAATACACAATAAAACCTAAAACATGGTGGGTCAGTGCTTAATATATGTCAATAACAATAATTAATAATAATTATACTTATATAGTCCTCTAAAACCCCATTAGCAGATATTTCTGGGTCCATTTACAGTAATTTTTCCTCACTTATTTCTAAGCATATTCAGTATGTATATATACATACATTGTCTGAGAAAAGAAATGCAGTAGCTAAAAAGTAGGAGGTCTAACATCCATCACAAGTGACTGGGTTCCAGTCCTATTTCACAGTGTAAAGCAAGTCACCTAACCTTACAAAGCCTCAGTTTCCTCACCCATAAATGAGAATAACAGCAATACTTACTGTGTTGGAATTCCACAAGGATTAAATGAAAAACTATAATTATACACTTAGCATATACTTGGTATTTGATAAGTGTTAGGTTTTTGTTTTAATATATGCACAACGTCTTTCAGTCTGGTCTCTCTCTACTTTAATAGACACAATCTGTCAAAACACTAACAAAATCTCAATTCTAGGCAAAAAACACTAATATTAATGGGGAAAAACAAAAACAACACTTCTATATAATCCCCTTTCCCTAAAACTATACTGGTTCTTTTTTAGGGAGTATGGGTTTATTTTCCTTATTTTTAAATTCTTTCTTTGAAAACAATTTCAAATGTACAGAAAGCTGTAAGAATGAGAGTATAAAGAAAACCATCTACCCTTCATCCACATCTGAACCTACTGGTTTGGCATTTGTTCAATCTCTTTCCCCATACATATTACATTTTTACCATTTTTTAATGTTTTGTAGCCATTCTAGAATAAGATGCGTTATTCCCAAAAACTAGGGATGTGTAACTGGTTAATTTTAACTGAAACAGGAAAACGTCACTGAGTGGTTATTAAAATCTCTTTGTTTATATTATAGTTGAAATAACACAAGTAACATTTTCCTTTTTAAATTTAATGTAATCATCTCAGGTATCTCATTCCATATGGGCTTTATGTAAGTTGGTCAGAGCATATCAAGCGAAGGATCCTTATTTGCATCTTAACATAAAGACAGAGAAACCATTACAGAAGCTGGAAAGTTCATTTGTACTAATTTTTATTGAACACATTTTATAGGGAATTGTTTTAAAGATATATTGTACTCCATTCGCTTGACTTAAATGATTCTTGAGAATTTAAGATATGGTAAAACCTTCTCTTAACATAAATAATAGATGATAAGGATACTGTGGAAACGTCCATGTCCCTACATAAATTGATGTGCAAATTACTTTATAATTGCAACAAATCTTGATGAAAAATGTCAGCTAAAATTACAAAGCAATTACATAAATTAACATGGCTGCCAAACAGATATATTAGTAACCTACACCCAGCCGAGGACTAATCCATATGTTATTAAGAGAAGACTTCTTTAATTGAATATGTTATTTTTAAAAATGGTCTTTAAGTTGATTACGCCCAGAGAAATGAACCAAGAGGTTGGCCTCATGAAGACGGTGAGAACTGGGTGTAAATCTGGGTTCCATCATTATTAAACTGTGCAGCCATGAGCACGCTGCTTACCTAAGCTCTCCACACAGATGCACTCAAAACACAGGGTGATCACACTATCAGGATTTGGAGAGGGTTAAAAGACAAAACTTGTAAATCACTTAGCACAGGGGCTCATACTTATACAGCAAGTGCTCGATTAATGGTCAATGTTACTAAGCAGTGAGGCCTGGTCTAACAGGTTTTCCTAGAAAGATTATAAATTGCATCAATTACAAGTAAACTTACATTTGAACTCCTGTGGCATTTCCCTTTTCTTCACCCTGAGAACCTTAGAATAAAAAACACCTGCCAAACCACATTTATATGAATGTATTAACCGACATGTGAATCAAGTCATGAACATTCATGTTTACAGTTCATCTTTTTCTCTGATATGACTCCACCTACTAAAGGGGAATTCGGGTTAACAACAAACAATAAGAAATACAAAGAAAAAGAACGCTGGGAAACTAGCTAATGCTGGGGATAATATGTAGAGAATGTGTTGCTTTAAGCAAGCCGATTATTGACTAAGTCATCCAATCATCAAGCTTCACCATGTTTTCGCCTAGCACCTAGTGTTGCTACTCACCATGCATTGGAAAATTCTTTTTAAACTTACCTTGTGTGCCCCCCCAAAATCATATAAATTATTAAAAAGGCCCAAAGTCTAATGACATCTGGAAAAAAGAAGAGAGAATGCTAGGCTTGGAAAGTCATGTTAGGAAGGGAAAGGAAAGGAGATATGGGAGAAAGAAGTAAATCTGAAGAGAGGATCTTTAGTTATTTATTCATTACATTTTAAAAGGACAGGTTTATTAGGAGAAGGAGCAAAGAAAAAAAGAGGCACCTGCAAAGACACAGATGGGCTGAGAGCTGCCTGAACAGAGAGGCTCTTTAAATAGCGGACGTCTGCAGTGCCAGGCTCACCACTGCGTGCTTCCAAACTTCTCTTATACATCAATAACGTAATGAGCAAACAGACTCATAGAACTGTGACTAACCCATCCAAATCAATGAAATGTGTAAGTGGTGAGCCTGCCCGCCTCTCTACTCCACTACAGTTGAGAGCCTCCCTGGTGGCTTAGGGGTTAAGTTTCAGTATTATCACCACTATGGCCTGAGTTCAATTCCCAGCCTGGGAGCTAACCCATATATGGCAAATCAGACCTCTCCTGTCTCTCCGCTGCTCCCCTCAGCAGTGTATTTCAGTCAATCTGCCTGTTGCACTCCCCACTCTGTCTCTGGTGATTCCTCTCACTGCCCCCCTCCCAACTCTGACCTACACTCCAGTTCCTCTGCACAAAAATAAATAAGTCCTTAGAAAACAGAAAGACCATAAGACCTGAATGTGCTAGGCGCAAAGGGAAGAGGACTTGTCCAGTCCAGGAACGCTGGTTTCCTCATGCTCTTCATGAACTCATGGGTGGTATGGCAGAAAGTAAGTCTAGAATCCGTGCTAGTAGCTTCAAAGCTTTCTAAGAGGCACTGTAGAAATAAGAAGTGTTTTGCTTTGGGGCCTCCCTGGTGGTGCAGCAGTTGAGCGCTGTGCTGTGGAGCTGTGGGCAGCTCGCGATGAGAGTTCGACGCCCAGCCGGGGAGAATCCCACATGGTGCGGCAGACCTCTCTTGCCTCACCCGCTGCTCCCCTCAGCAGTGTATTTCTGATCTGCCTGTTCTGCTCCCCACTCTGTCTGTGGCGAGCCCTCTCGCCGCCCCACACCTCTGGCCTGTACCCCAGCTTGTATATATAAATAAATAAATCTAAAAAAAAAAAAGTGTTTTGCTTTGGGTGCTGCAAACACAGCCTGTGCTACTGATTATTGAGGTTGGGGGGGGTGTGGTCAGGGGGCTGAAAGTTCTTCAGTAAGTGGGTCCAGAATAACAAACTACCTTCCTACTTCCCTTACCAGCTTTCGCATCCTACCGGACATTCACATGGATGAACAATTTTTAGAATTATCTGAGCCCAGATTCTAACTTCAAATTGCACTTGAACAAAAAATAATTTTTCCCCAATCTCATAATTTTTAATTTGGCACAAGACTCTTTGGATTATTGTTATTATTATGTTACTTAGTGGAATTGGAAACTACATGTGAGAAGAAATACACCAAGTAAAGGACAGAATCCTCTTGATAGCGACAAATTTAAGTGTAAAGTGTTTTCTATGTTTATAAGACTTCGTTAAGCAATATAAAAGGTACAACCACAAATCAAAAACATAAGGATTCATTCCCACCTGTGAATCTACTTCATTACCAGAACAGTCCGTTATACAGGGTGTTTCTATTAGCACCGCATGTAAAGTCACGGTTACATATCAAATAGGATGGAGAACCCTATATCACAATATGAGCTATTCACTTCTTTGTTCTAATTCCTGGCTTCGTTGAAGATAACCTAGTAGAAAACCAGCACAAAACAAATTTGTTTGGATGGAGAAGGGAAAAAAAGGTCAGGTGTTGGCAGAAAGGGGGTGGCTCAGTGGTGGGAGGCATTCCTAGACACTGACTAGTAAGGAGAATGTGGGAAATACAGTATTGAGGGGTAGAAGAGACAAGGTGAGAAAGAATTAAGAGCTGACAGAGTAGCAATGAAGGCAAGTAGTGATTGGATTATGGGCAACAAACACTTGTGATTGAACCAAAAAAGGCAAGGTTTGAAAGAGGCAACATTAGCTTATATTCAGATCCTTAATAGTCTGTGTGTCCTTGATGAGACCAGTGTTAGAGATCACAAACACATATTTATAGATAGATAAGATGTAGATAGAAATATATAGATTAGAGGGATATCATGGCAGGAGCCTAGTACACAGTGGATTTCCAAACACTGGAAAGCTATTATTATTACCAGTCACAGTCTTGCAACAGGCTAGACTTATAAAGGCTAAAGCAATCCTTTAATTTTAGACAGCACTTACTTTGTTTAGAAGACAAAGGCAATAACCACTGTGAAAAAGTCTCCAATGACTTTCATCTCATCAGTCCCAGGAATGCTTGTAGAACTGTCTAGTTCATGAATCACAGTCTGACCCATTTGACTTGTATCAAACGCAACCTGAACACAGGGACGCACATTCCAGAAGAAAGGGAATTTTCCACAACACAGCTCTTTATCCTGCCTTATTGTTGATAAACTGGCCCAGTTCATGTTATCAGCTCTAATTGTAGATTGAGAAGTACTAGAAATAGCCTTGCTTAAGAGAAATTAATAGGTTCACAGGGTATCATTGGTAATTTACAACCTGACATCACAGCCACGTTCAAAATAATAATGCCAATTGTTAGCAGATACAAAAATGCCTGTTTGAACATGGCATGACTACCAATAAAGACCAGTATCACCCATGTTCACCACACCCAATTTAAACTGTCTTATAGATCAAATACAGTTAATCCCTTTGTAAATGCCTGTAAGTGAATGATCAATGACTTCTACACAGGTGACAATGGTCTCAGTATCAGAGACAGTCTTGATCAACAAAAAGTCAAGCTACAGAACATAACTGACTGATTATTCCTCTTTCCAATGACCTTTGCTTCCACAGAGCTGAGCCCAGTAAGGAAGGAGAAATGGGAGGGTGTTGTTCAGCATTCCAGAGAGCCGGCTCTACTGGATGAGTTGTATCTCGTTTTGACAGCAGCTATATCGCAAGTGACAAGCCCTGTCAGGTAAAACATTTATCTTCACAGGAAAAGCAGCCATGCCAAAGCAAGAATCTCCACTGTTGTCACATCGGCTAGGACAAGAAGTCATAAAGCAGGAAGGTTATCAATGCAGGAGGCAAAGCAATATCTAGACTACAGTTAGGAGTTGCTGGGGATGGGCATGGGCTGTAGCCTTGACTCTCTTTCCCTCTGGGCTTGGATCACCAGCTAAGTAATCAAGCGATTGGTGGAGTCCACATCAGCCTGAGTCCAAGTATCTAAGTATCTGAGCTGCCTTTTATCCTGAAAGCTTTAAGGCAAAAAAACAACTCTGCTGTTGGAGGAGGGGAACAAAGCGATTGTACCCACTTCTTCAGTTGTTTATTCATTCAACAAATATTTACCTTCAGATCCAGACACTAATAGGGAAGGGCTGTTCATTCAGGTAAATAAAGTCCCTGAGCTCAGAAGTGTTGGGTTCTAATAGGACAGACAGATACACAAGAGGCACCTCAATCAGACCTACTGTGTGCTAGAAGGGGATCAGAGTGGGTGCTCTAGGAGCATTAGGAAGGGCAATTGGCCCAATCTGTGGAGGCCTTCATGGAGGAAGTGCAATTTAAATTAAAGTTTGAAAGAAGACTGAGAAGTGGTTCAATGGAAAAGTGAGAAAATAAGAGGAAATAATGCCGCCCAGTTACAAGAAGACACCAGGTTTGTTAGGGAAATGGACAAAGTTTGTGTGAATGAAGGACTAAGCAGGAAAAGACTGAGATTAAAACAGAATTTGAGGGGCAAGAGACAGGAGTTTTATGCAGATGGTTCTGAAGAATGAGAAAAATGAGCAACATAGATGAGTTTCAAACTGATTTTAGATAGATTGTCTTAATGGTAGTACTCCACAGGATAATGGTAGTACTCCACAGATACATTAAGTTCTAATGAAAGTTTGGATAAATCTTGACATCCCAAGAGAAGCTCGTAATGATTTTTTAAAAGTTGAATAATCGTTAAGTAATTATTACAATTTTATTGTACAGTGAATTACTTGAAAACCAAAAGGAAGATACTTGATTTTAAGGTATGGTACCCTATATAGTCCCTAACTGTGGGTCTGCTATTCTTAAGTGGCCTGTTCAGCCACCATTCCTTGTTACCTCCAATTCTGCATTCCTATACAAAAGTCAGAACTGCCTAATCAACAATCATAGCATAACCTTACAAGGTACGTTTCATATCAACCAAGAGCAGAAAGCTTGATTGCCCTGGGAAGGCTATGCATCATAAGGTGTGACCAGGAATGCCTGGGGGGCTGAGGACTGATGCATAAACTGACTCCCAAATTATACATCACAAGGTATGAACAGGAACGCTCAGGGGGCCGAGGACCGATGTATGACAAGGGACCCCAGAAGCTGAGCAGTGGAACGCCTTGTTGATAAGATTACAACCATGGCGGTGGGGGGGGGGGGTCTGAGGCATGGTTTTGATTACAACACTTGGTCATCAAGCGAGATGAGAATTATCTGGTCAGCAGACTCTTATGTCCCCCTGAAGCCCTAGATGACAAAAACATATCTTTAGTTTCACCCATTTTTTTCCTCCATGTCCTCCTAACACCTATAACTGATGTTGCATGATTATTCTGTCATTACAAAGGCCAAGATCTTGCTCACTGAGCAGCATCCTGCATTATGTAGCCTGCTCCATGACTCTGGTGTATCTGTGTGGTGTTGCCCGATGCAACACCTAGCACCCAAGAACTCACGCTTTTAAAAAGCTAAAACTATAAAATTCAGCAGTATGCAACTGTTTCTCTTTTTTCTCTCACTCTCAATGGTCTGCGTTATACTGCTCGAATCACACACTACTATGAATTACACCCAGCGTGGGAGTTGGGAGGGTCGTGGTCCAACCCTAACCCAAGGCCACCTATGAACTGAACATGTTTCCTTCAAAAGACCATTTCCTAGGGATGTGGTCAATAGTGGGTGAGACCATGCTCTTGACCATTTCCATTTTACTACAGAGTAAATGAGACGCCAACAGGTTCCCATGAACTGTTCCAGGCCATCCAGCTAGAACAGCCCTTTGCCTGCACATCAGGACTTCTGACTCATTCCACATCCATTCCTCTTTTCCATCATAATTTTTTATTTGGTGGTGACTTTCAATGGGAAATATAATTAAATTCCAACAATGATGACCTTTTTCATACTGTGGAAATAATAAAAATTTTTGAATAAATGCAAAATAAAAGGGGAGTGAAGAATAATAACTAGCAAAAATAGCACTGGAGGAACACTTAAATGGATGAACTGGATGGTATATGAATTATATCTCAATAAAGCTGTTAGAAACTAACAAAAATAGCACTGGATGAGAAGCGAGTAATGTGGCATTTAAATGGGGTACAATTTTGAGGAAGTTACATGTTGCTTCATTTTCTTACCTGTAAAATAGGGATGCTATGACCTGTGTGGTATTTCAGTACCATACAACAATTCAGACAATATGAAATCTGGAATTGTAAAATCCATCATGATGCACAAAAGTTCTATTACCCTAAGATGGCACTGAAAAACTGTGAATTAGGACCTCCCTGGTGGCCTAAGGGTTCAGTCTCAGTGCTATCACTGCAACTTGATCCCACCAGGGAGTTTCCCACATGGCACAGCAGACCTCTCCTGTCTCGCCCGCTGCTCCCCTCAGCAGTGTACTTCAGTAGATCTGCCTGTTCTGCTCCCCACTCTGTCTCTGGTGAATCTTCTCACCCACCCCCCTCCACCTCTGGCCTACACTCCAGTTCTTCTATGCATAAATAAGTAAAATCTTTTTAAAAATTCTTTGAGAATTAAAGGACTTTATTTCTTCATTTCTAATGACACCTGAATCTCTTAAAATGTACAGGGAAAAAAGTCTACCCCAATGGACAAGCACCTGCTCATGAGGTCATCCCTCCTAAAAGAATGAAGTCACCAAAAGATCAGCAGCAGGAAGTTCTGGAAAACACAGATTACATGAGCTTGCTTCCCTGTGGCACAGTTAACAACATAATCTGGAGGATCCATTCTCCAAATCAAGGGCTTCCTAATCCATTAGCACAACAGGTTGGTAGTGAGTTCTGTTTTATCACTCATATGAGCCAAAGAATGAAAATAAACACAAATGTGGCCAGAGTAATCCAAGCCGACGACAGAATCCCAAGTCACTCCTGATCGGCTCAGGTTCAAAGGCACAACTCTGCCCCAGACTCGGAAACAGACCTCCTGAATTTCCTTCCCATTTTATGAAGGAAATGTAAAATGAAACATTGCCTGTTTTCTCTTGTAATAGGAAGACTATTTCCACTTTGCAAATTCCCAATTTACTGGTTTTGTAGAAATGAAACATCAATACTAAGGGCTTTATACAACTAAGCACAAAACATGATTTTCCACTGTTTTTAAAAGGGTGAGGTCATTCTTGTCCCAGTTTCTGCATAGTGGTAAGTTTAAAATCAAGCCATTGAGCTCACAGTCAGGTCCAATAAATCAGTGGAAAAAATAAATGGGAAAGCACGCCAAAATGTAACCATAGTAACACCACAGATGCGTCAAGAAATGGTGTGCTCATTGCTTCATTCCCCATTTCTTAAATTGGAATCTAAGCAGGGGAAAAATTACACAGAGAACAAATGTGATTCTGCAATTACTGAATTCTGCAAATTCGCATTCAACCTGTTGTACTAGGACTTCAGAGGCAACTCTAGCCCAGCTACAAAAACAGCCCTGGATGGCTTAATAGTGTAAAAGATTTGGATGTGCCATATACCGGTTACTTGATCTCTGTGACTCAGTGTTTCCTCATTTGTAAAACGTGTTAGAAATTGCAACTTCAAAGGGATATTCTAAGAGTAAAATTGGAGAGGTTTTGAGAATCAGGACAATGGATTCTGGTGCCCTGAAGCCCTGGTCACCTTTTAGCCTTACCTGAGTGCCTTGATTTCATGATGTATAAAAATAGAATGATAAGCATTGACTCACTCATGGGATTAAAATTAGGAATTATTATTAATCCACATGTAAAGAATTATTATTAGGATAATAGTTTTCAATTTCAATCCTGAAAACTGTAAGAACTGAGACCCAGAGAGTCACGCTGTTACATCCTCTGATTCTTTCTAGAAAATATGGCTCTGTTGCTCAGCAGAAAGAGGCAACCCTGGGGCACTGGTCCCATAAGATGCAGTCAACCTCATTCCCTCTTGGAGCCTCCACTTTATTAATTAGTAATAAAGGGCAGGGGGCTATTCCAAATGTGATCTCTAAAGATTCCCATCTAGATTTATAGTACTTGAAAAATCTATGAGATTCCTTAGATTAGGTTTGTTTATTATTTAGCAGTGGTATCCAGAAACATTACCAGTCGAGCATATCAATTGCAAAATATTTTTTAAAATTATAGTACACAAGTGATAGAAGCAGAATACCTTCAACTTCAAAGTATTCCTCCTTTCTTTTATTTTTTTAAAAGATTTTGTTTATTTTTGCATAGAAGAAGTGGGGTGCAGCCAGAGGTGCTGGGATGGAAGGGTGAGAGGATTCCCCAGGGACAGAGTGGGGAGCAGAACAGGCAGATCTACTGAAATAAACTGCTAAGGGGGCAGGGGCAAGATAGGAGAGGCCTGCTGCACCATATGTAGATTAGCTCCCTGGCCAGGTATCTGGGCTGGAACTCAGACCATAGTTGTGATAGAACTAAGACTTAAACCCCTGGGCTACCAGGGGGACTCCATCCCCCCTTTCTTTTGTTAGTTAAAAAATGTTACTTCAAATGTTGAAGGACTGGGTAACAGACAGGAACAAAGAAAGTTCCCAAGTTATAAAACCAGAATCATTCTTTCTTCTTGTTTTAAATTAAGTCAAATAATTGTGTATCTTCCCAGGAACCCTACCTATTCATTAGCTGTACAGGAACATGGTAAGGGGTGAGCTGCAAATTTAGTCTTTCCCTGCCTCTCTCCTCTCCTGCCTCATTGCTTCTTTCCCTCCCCTTAACACAAATGTCCTGGTTTCACAATCCCTGTGTTCAATGTCTTTTTTTTCTCTCAGATTTGGCCTGAGCAAGTGGTTTTCGTTCCTTGAGATTTTTAATCAGCAGACACCATTTCTCCAAACAAAATTATACGTGAAATTGTAGTTTAGAAGTTTGATAAAGTTGTTGAAGGGAGAAGCATGAGGAGGAAGAGAGTCCACCAAGGCATTCCCTTTGCAGAGACCAGGCTGAATGCCTCGGGTTGCTCTACCCTATTAATACAATGATGGTTAACACTTACAGAAGCTTACACGATGCCAGTACTTTACAAACTATTTCCACGCATCATCCACTTAATCCTTGTAACAGTACTATGAAGTTAGTATGACTGAGATGCCCTTTTCACTGATGTGAAAATTGAACCTTAAAAAGAATACATAAATTGCCCCACATTACAAGTTTGTCAATGTCCCAAATAGAACTCAAAAGCAGAGCAATTCACCATGATGCTGAATATTCCATTGTCAATTATGATTCCTGAACTTACAGAGTCACTACAAGGACAAACTGCCAAGACCAGTTGTTGAGCTCCTCTTTCTCCCCTAACTTTTCACATACCCAACCAGCAACAAGTCACCCCAGTCTATCTACTCACAAGGCACAGCATGGCGGTAAAGGTTATCCCTTATGGTCTGCTGGAGCTCATGATCAGGAGACCCTTTCTGGAACCGCTGATTAAGAAAATGTCGCAGGTCCTTGTTCAGCTTTCCTCCTGCAGGAAATACATAAAACAGACAGAATACATCAACAATAGGGCTTCCTAGATCCTGTGAGCATACACAAACTATACGGCAGGACAGTTACAGGAAGAAATTCTACTGTCACCCTTACTCATTAGGAGGACTTATTTTAGGTTTCCTCTGCAGAGGAAAAAGCAAGCAAGCATGTAATAAAGATAAAACAGTACTGAACAGCATTAATTTGGGGGCAGGGTGTCATTTCACATAATAACAGAAGACTAAAATGACACAGAATTTAAACTAGGCTCTTACATTTAAAATATGTGCCACAGACATTTGAAGATACTATTAGTGGGAAAATAAATGACTGAATAGTTGACAAATTACACAATGTTCACTGACCAAGGATCCAACTGGTAGAAATTTTCCCTATCGATATGCTTGCAAACATCTGCCAAAGTGTCCAATATTGGTTATTGTGGCATTTTTATATAGCCAACTAGAAAAATGAAAACAAGAAACCACCACCAACAGTCAACTAACTAAAGCAGAGCTCACCCATGTAATAACTACTCTGCATAAACTAGATTTTCATGAGCTAATATTGTAGGAAAATATGTGGAGTAGCTACATGTAAATTAATCTTGTTTGTGTAAAATTTATGAGGAACAGGAGAGACTGTGTACTAATGTATGTAATTGTTATTATAAAGTACTAATAGCAATTTCCTCTGGGGAGAAGGAGTTGAGCTTGGGAAGTGTCACCCTTCATTATATAAACAGATAAGACATACAAAAAACTTACTATCCTGTATTGATTTACAAACAGTAGGTACTTACTTTTTTTTATTGTTGTTTAAGCAATAGATATTTTGGCTGGATCTATGTGTCTATTTCATTGTAATGCTCTTAACAAAACAATAGTTGAAAATACTGTTAGAAAGATTTTTTATAGAAAGGAGAAAGTAAACTTTTAAAAATCATAAACTTAAATAATAAACTACAGGATCAAGTTAGCTAACATTTTTAATGGAGAGATGCTAAAAATAGCAAGGCTAAGATTGTCCCAGTTTTAGACAAGATAAAAATTAGGCAAAATCATTTCTAGCCTAAGAGAAGCAGTTCAGTAATGGAACAACCACAGAAGCACAAAATTCATGACTTCAGATGATAACTTCCTCTTAGTCAAAAAGAATAAATCATGAGATGACAGTGATGGTTAAGACGACAATAATGTCTGACTTGGGGCAGGAAACTACTGATTTTTAAATTTAATATCAGTGTTCAAAATAAGATTCCCTGCTACAGTTGATCATTTTAAAATAGACCAAGGAAACCCAATATGAACCAATTTATTTGGTTTGTATTGTAGCTAAGGTTTTGAGTGACCTAAAGAGAAATATACATATTTGAGTCAGTCGTAGGTGGCTCAGTAAATATTAATTATTCATCAAATATTTCATGAAACGCCTTCCCCATCACCCCCAACCTAAAAGGGCAAAAGAACTGAAAATTCACAAAAGAGCATTATAACCAGCCATTAAGCACATAGAAAGATAGTCACTATTTTTAACTATCAAAGGAAGAAATTGAAAACGCAATGAATCCCACTACATATCCACTAAAACAGCAAAATTTTTGTGGTTCCATATGAATTTCATCAGTAGTCGATCTATTTCTTTGAAGAATGTCGTTGAGATTTTTATTGGGATAGCATTAAATCTGTAAATTGCTTTTGGTAGGATTGACATTTTGATAATGTTAATCCTTCCAATCCATGAACAAAACTAAAAAGGAAGAAAAAGGAGGAATTTCACTCCCTGATTTCAAATTATACTACAGAGCCATAATAATTAAGACAGCATGGTACTGGAACAAAAACAGACAGAAAGACCAATGGAACCGAATAGAATACCCAGAATTAAAGCCACATATCTATGAACAGCTAATCTTTGACAAAGGAGCAAAGAAAATGCAGTGGAACAAGGACAGTTT